>CAJNJA010005207.1:1286-17927 GCA_905231915.1 Symbiodinium necroappetens
CTGCCGGGGAGCTTTTGCGAATCTCCTCGGTGAGCCGTGTGGTGTACGGAATGCGCTGGCCTTCCCGTCAGGTCAGCCAGAACTGGGTGTGGAGTCCATGTGGGTCCAAGGGTTCAGGGTTTTCGAAACCAGATAACCCTTAATTAAGGAATCTAGTTTAAAGCTTAATATATATATATACACATACCCTAAACCCTAAACCCTCCTGAGACTTCGAAGGTGAGGTGCATAGAAGGAGTCATGCTACCCAAGCCCTCAAGCCGACGGTCTACACATACATATACAGAAGCACAACACATACATGCGTATATATACATATACATATATATATGTATAACATATACATATACATATACATATATATATATACATATCGATATACCGACCCTTAAAGGTGGTGGTTTTGGGTTGAGGGCTTTGGTGCTAAGGCGCTGTCTTTGAGGCATCACGAGGGTTGGGCTTCGAGGTAAGCCTCGAAATTCTCAAGCCGAAGATGAACAAACGATAAAGGTATAGGTATAAGTATATATATATATAGATACATAGATATAGGTATAAGTATAGATATGGATATAGATACAGGTATAGGTCTAGATACAAATAGAGAGAATGTGAAACTTAAGCCCCAAGCCTATATCCAAACCATATCTGTGGTGCTTGCGTGAATGGAACCTCCTTTTGATCGATGCTGCATGGACCCGGATGAAACCTGTCAATCTGAATGAAGCTCCATGCAAACACACAACTTGTCACACACCCCACCGACTATCCCACATCACCTGAGACTCAGTTCGCCCTTTTTCCAGAGAAAGGCTATCCCTGCGGAACTGGATCTGTAAGTGAAGGCAAGTAAATCAAACAAATGCCACCGGAAAAAGCTTAGCCTAACCTGACTGAACCCAGCTGCAGGCGAGACCTATGTTTACCGATGGTAAGTGAACCACAGCAACCCGAACTTTCGTCAAATCTACCTCAACATCCCAAACCCTAGTGTTGACACATCAGCCTCAACCCAACCCTACCACTAAATATTGTTGATGCTGCTGGTGATGAGGGTGGTGATGATATGATGAAGGTGCGATTTGTACTTGTAAAGGTGGTGGCTGTGGTGGCGGCGATAAAGATAATATGTATTCTTGTCCTGCTGATGGCGATAGGAATGGCAATGGTGGCTCTGATGCTGATCACGGCTGGTGACGATGATGGTGATGATGATGGTGATAATGATGATGATGATGATGATGATGACGATGGTGATGATGATGGTGGTGGTGGTGACCGTGGTGACGCTGATGATGTTAATGATGATGGTGATGATGATTCTGCTGATGATGGTACGTATGACTTTCAGATGATGATGATGATGATGTTGATGATGATGGTGACGATGATGACAGGATGAAGCGAGGGTTGCTCCTGTCCATGCTGCTGTCATTTTTGTGGCTGCGGCTTTTGTCGCTGCTGTTCTCGCCATGCAACTAAGCCGCATTGTCCATGTCGGTCGAAGTCCCAGCCATGGAAAGGGCACCGGATGCTGTTGCCAACCACCTGTAGCTAGACGAATTCCCATGGTCAGCGTGTATCGTGGCTTGATTACGACTAGAGGTTACCTTACAAAGCAGGCCGCGAGGTTGAGGGCTCAGTATATGGGTAGTTCTCCAAATTAGGGCCCCTTTTCAGGTCCCAAAACATTACGGCACCCTTATGAAAAGGATCGTAAGAGGGACCCCAATTTAGAGAAAGCTACCCACATAATAGATCAAATCTCTCTCCTGGAGTTTGCCGTGAAGCTTCGGGCTTCGCGAATACGGAACCCTGAAATCACATAGCCTGGAGGGCTGCATGATGGTTTAGGGTTCAGGGGTTTAGGGTTATGTTAAGAGTTTAGGGCCTAAACTCTTAAAATAACCCTAAACCCCTGAATCCTAAACCATCTTTAACCCTAAACCCTATACCCCAAAACCCTAAACCCGGGTTTAGGGCGCAGATGAATTGCTGACCTAGGCCCGCGCCCAATGCGGCAGAGTGTGTTTTAGGTTCCAGGCTTGGGGTCGAGGGTTCGGGGCTGGTTTCGGGTTTAGGGTTGAGGGGTTTTGGGGTTTAGGGTTTCAGGGTTTTAGGGTTTTGGGGTGTTGGGGTTTAGGGGTTTAGGGGTTGAAAGGTTTAGGGTTTAGAGGTTTAGGGGTTTAGGGGTTTAGGGTTTAGGGTGGATGAAGGCTCACATAATAATCGCCTTGCAGGCACGCATCTCTTTGCAGAAAGCGCGCTTTACGACTAGTGGTGTGTCTGGTCGCAAGCCCCAATTCCAGACCGTTCGCACATACAATCTTGCTGCTGCTTTCTCCACAACCTATTTAACTTTCTTTGCAGTCTAATGCTGCCGAACAATCCCCATAAACCCGAAAATGCCAACAAATGCAAGCTGAACGGCTTTACCATGGTAATCAAACATGCTGTCGGGTTATGCCATTTTTCAGTTCATAACATGTAGGAATATAAATCCTAAATCCTAAAGGTCTGCGATCTTCGAAACAGTGAACAGTGTGTCTGCGCTGTTCCATCTGTCATGACCATACGAAGCGCCAAGCCACGACGTGAAGGGAGTATTGTTGAAGCTTCATGCCAGATGAAGCCAGCTTCAGTTTACTCACGCAGGAATACTACCTACAGTCTCCATTGTAGTTCATTTGATTTAACCAAAAAAAGGAACTACAATGGAGACTGTAGGTAGAACCAGAACCCTGAAAAGGCTGCCTGGTTTAGAGTTTAGGGCTCAGGGCCTCCTCCCCATCCCTCCCTCCGCACCGGAAGATGCCCGACCTGACCACCAGAGCCCAGGTGAGCGCCCATGTGAGGGCAGAAGGCATCTAACACCGCCACCTGAACACCAGTCCAAAAGGGAGGCAGGGCTGCGGCTTCGATGAACATCACCGGTCCGGTGGGGATGGGGGCTTTCAGGTTTAAGGCTTCATTGGCGGCCGCTCCAATGTCAAAAGCTATGTTTTCTGAACTCCAAACCCAAAACCCTAAACCCGAAACCCTAAAACCCTAAAACCCAAAACCTCAAACCTCTTCACCCAGAGCGCTAAACCCAAAAAGCACCCGCAGCCTTCCCATCGGCGCCCCGGAACGCCACCAGCTCCGTCCCGAGAGCACTGATGGACTTCACCTGGTCTAGGGCTGACGACCCTAAACCCTAAATCCTAGACCCCTAAACCCTAAACCCTAAACCATAAACCCCTAAACCCCTACACCCTAAACCCTAAACCGTACCTGGGGTTCAGGGATTCAGGGTTTGGGGGTCGAGCGCTCAGGTTTAGGCTGTTTGGGTTTAGAGATGGATACAGGACGGCACGCTCCCTTGTGCAAAACGGTATCAGTGCATATCTATGTAATTCATGGCCACAGATAATAAAGAAATCCGTAACATATCATAGTATATTCGTCAAAGTCAAAAGGATATATACAAGTAGAAACACACACACAAGAGTCACGCAAGTGATCAGAGAAACAGGTCAACCTCCATGAATATCTATATGTATGCGTGTGTGTGTGTGTATGTCTATATTATATGAACACATATGTATATATCACATATCTATATCTATATATATATATATACTTATATACTCATCTACCTGTCAAGTCTATCTACCTACCTGTATCTCCGTCTGTCTGTTTGTCTGTACCCGAAACCCTAGACCCATACACCCTAAACCCAAAACCCTAAACTCTAAACTCTAAACCCAAAAACTCTAAACTCAAAACCCAAAACCCTAAACTCAAAACCCCAAACCCTAAAAGCCCTAAAAACCCTAAAAACCCTAAACCTAAAAGCCCTAAAAGCCCTAAACCCTCCAACCCACCTGGCCATTCGCCACGTCTGCGGCGTTGCAAACCGCCTCAGGGGTTCAAAGGCCAGGTTCTGGGGCCTCGAAGTTCAGGGCGATATTCCTTTAGGGGCTCCTTTAAGAGGCTTTAGGTTTTAGGGTTCGGGGAGTTACTCCTTTAAGGGTTTAGGGTTTAAGGATTTATTGTTTTAAGGGTTTAGGGCTGAGGGTTTCAGGATTTATTCCTTTAGGGGCTCCTTTAAAAGGCTTTAGGTTTTAGGGTTCGGGGAGTTACTCCTTTAAGGGTTTAGGGTTTAAGGATGTATTCCTTTCAGGGTTTAGGGTCTAAGGATTTATTCCATTAAGGGGCTCCTTTAAGAGGCTTTAGGTTTTAGGGTTCGGGGAGTTACTCCTTTTAAGGGTTTAGGGTTTAAGGATTTATTGTTTTAAGGGTTTAGGGCTTAGGGTTTAAGGATTTATTCCTTTAAGGGTTTAGGGTTTAGGGGTTAAGGATTTATTCCTTTAAGGGCTCGTTTAACAGGGTTTAGGGTTTGGGGGTTAAGAATTTATTCCTTTAAGGGCTCCTTTAACAGGCTTTAGGGTTTAAGGTTCAGGGAGCTATTCCTTTAAAGGTTCCTTCAAAAGGCTTTAGGCTTTTAGGGTTTAAGGGTTCCGTTTTTAGGGTTTAGGTTTAGGCTTTAGGGTTTATGGGTTCCTGGGTTCCTTTAGGCTTTAGGCTTTCGGGTTTCAGGGTTTAGGGTTTAAGGGTTCCTATTAATAGGGTTTAGGTTTAGGCTTTAGGGTTTAAGGATTAATTCCTTTAAGGGTTCCTTTAATAGGCTGTAGGCTTTAGGGTTTAAGGATTTATTCCTTTAAGGTTTAAGGATTTAGGGTTTAGGGGGTTCTTTAATAGGATTTAGGTTTTGGGCTCTAGGGTTTGAGGGTTTGGGGTTTAAGGGTTCCTTTGAGGATTCCATAAGGGTTACTGATAATAAGATTTCCATAAAGGGCGGTAGGATTGAGCTTCCGGGGCCTCAACAAAAAGAACAGGGCTCCTGCAAAGGGTTACCAAAAGAGGTTAGGGTTTAGAGTGTAGGGTTTAGGGTTTGGGGTTCTACAGGGGTTTCGTGGTCTGGGGTGTAACAAAGCAGGGTTTGGGGGGGTGTGTTCGCCTCACTCTGAACCTGCTATGTGGGCCCTGATGTGGAGGCCGAGGCGGACGACGCAAAGCGTTTACACCTATAAACCTTATGTTTATGTAGGCATATAGGGTCGATCTTGGGAAATCATCCGACCCCGAAACAAGAGTAGTAGAGAGTCAAAAAGGCGGGGCTCTTCCTGTGAAGCCTCTTTTGGGCTAGATTTGGGTAGTTCTCACGATCAGGGTCCCTGTTTAGGTCCCCAAAATGGTGCGGCACCCTTCGCAAAAAAAGACCCTTAAAGAGAACTACCCATTTAGAGATCCCTTCATCTTTACCGGTTGGGCCCAGGGACGAGACAAGCCGAGGCTTTCGAATTTCGGGCTTCCCCCGGAGCAAACGAGGCGCCAAAGCGGTTTGAGGGACTAGGGTTTAGGGTTCATGGGCTCTTATTCAGGGGGTTCAACATAGGGTTTAGGGTTTATGGGCTCTTTTTTAGGGGTGTCGATTAGGGCCTTCATAATTAGAATATGTAGGGGTTTGGGGTATCTCATAAAGGTAGGTTCCACCGACCGGGGTAGATTTATGCTTTGGTGCTGTTTCGGGCAAAACAGCAGCATCTGTTCTGGCCCAAGCTGCGTGCCATGTGTTTGGGAAGCCAGGTGGGAAGTGCTTCCGTCGAAGAGCCAGGAATTTGCTGGACTTGTTGTCGAAGTAATCCAACGTCCTCCTGCAAACGCTCACAAGTGGTTTAGGGTTTTCGGAGTTTTAGGGTATAGGGTTTAGGGTTTAGGGGTTTAGGGTTTAGGGCCTAGGGTTTAGGTTGTACTGCTTACAGGGCTCCTAAGTTGCCTTCAGCTGTTGAGTAGTTTTGCGCCTAAATCCATTGAGTCCGCACCACAGGGCGTCGAGATCTTCTTTCAACCTTTCCGGCCAGACCTATCGAGATAAACCTGGGCTCCTTCTCCTAAACCCTGAACCTCTAAGACCCCTCAATAAGTAGGTTTGCCACACCTTAGATACTCGCCATAGCCCTGGGGTTACATCAACGGTCAAGCAAGATCCAGATCGGACTCACACTCCCACCAAGTCTAGTGTAGACCATTCACCAAAGCCCCACTGTTGTTGTTCAGGCCCCTATATGCTCAAGAAAAGGCTGTGCACACCGGTTTGGAAGTTAGTGACTGATGTCTTTGCTAACTGTAGGAAATACCCCTAAACCCCAAGGCCCTGAGGCCTAAACCCGAAAGCCCTAAACCCTAAACCCCAAGGCCCTAAGGCCTAAACCCGAAACGCTAAACCCTAAACCCCAAGGCCCTAAGGCCTAAACCCGAAAGCCCTAAGCCCTAAACCCCAAGGCCCTAAGGCCTAAACCCGAAACGCTAAACCCGTCACTCTTGGGATTCGGGAGATTTTTGGGTTTTGACATACATGGAAGTGCATTGGACCAAGGCCCCTAGCCCTAGCGTCACGTTTTGCTAGGCATCCGCAGGCTTACTCGTCCGGAAATCTATCTTCTGCTTCCGGATCTGCTGTGTTCGTCGGTCTTCTGGACAGAAGCGAACATAGCTTTAAAACGCGGTTTTCGACTTTGTCAAGAAGAAGTAGAGGGGTTCTTCTGCAACTAGCGGTAGCCCTACATTTAGTTTACCTGCTCTTTGCTCTCGGCTTCATGCTACAAGACAACTTGAACTTTGAGGCTGAAACCACAGGTAATTACGCAGTTAGCCAGTCGACGGAATAATTTAACTCTGGGATCTGACAGTTTAAACTGTAAGCCGACAATCTAGGTAAACCCGACGCTGATATTGGACATGCACTGACCCCTCAGAAGATATCCCGGTGCAACTAAGTGTGGCAGGAGTATAGTAGTAGTACCGGAATTAGAAATTTACGAAGCACGTGTATTCGGAATGATAATGCGAACCAACTACTCACAGAAGCACTGTGGAACCCAGCAACTGCAAAGCCTGAACCCCAAGCGCTTACATTGCTTACATCAACGTGTCATAAAATCCCATAACATCCGGTTTAGAACCCTGGGAAACAGGCACCCATATAGAATCCTTATGAAGACCCTTTTACGTATCCCCGGACCTCTTGCACTAAACTATATGAACCCTGAACCCTCAAAACCCTCCTAGGAGCCTTACAATGCACTTTTGTCAAATCCTACGACTCAGAAGCCTTGTAGAATCCTGATGCTCAGAAGGTGATCATCATGATAGCAGCAATACTGATACTAGTACTAATCGTAACAGTTGCAAAAAAATAAGAAACAGTTCATAATAACAACAATAATCATAAATTTTGACCATCTTCACCATAAAAAAGCAACAGTAACCCTTATAAAACCTAAACCGTGCACCACCAGGTCAGCCTTTGTCTCGGCATAAGGAGCAGCTTGTACGCTGCAGCGAGACAGAGGGAGCCAGCAGCAAAACCTGCAGGATCCCTCTGCGTGTAGAATTTCAATTGTTGGGGGGATTAAGGGTTTAGGGTTTAGGATTATGATTAAGGGGCTAAGAGGGCGGTTGTTGGGCTGAGGGTTGTTAGGGCCTTTAAGGATTTTAGGGCTTACGCCTTGGGCATTCGGGCTAACTCCTCAAAGCTCACAGGATTTAGAGTGACTTCGGGAACAAACGCTAGCAGGCCGGAACACGGTTTCGCGCCTATGGGGTTAAGCAGCTTGAATAGCTCCCTTCCTCCTCCGGTTTCAGGCTTATGATTCGGGGATCATGGTCTGGCTATCTGGGGTGTAGCTGCTTGTCCTGTAGGTACACACATATATGTATACATTATATATATATATGTCTATGTCTATGTCTGTGTGTGTATGTATATTCTGTAATTTCCTATATCTTTCGTGACATGGTATGCACATGTACACAACAATGAAACCAGAAACAAACATGCCAAGCCATGCACAGAAAGCAATGCACAGACTTACTGACCTCACTTGTAGTGTAGTTTCGTGCAGATTCCTCCTGACACTGTAGCCTTAACCCGAAGGTCTTCTAGAACCCAGTAGAGTGTTCATGAAAATCCCATGTAGAACGCAATTACAATCTCGAAAACCAGGAGGAGCGTTTAGGGATAGAGCTAGTACTGTAGCATCATGATTGAACAACCATGTTCGTTTAAATACAGCCGTGCCCCAACTGCATCTTAGTGAGTGTGTCGGTCAAAGACGAGGAAGTCACGAAAAAGTTTGCTCAAAGGAACTGGAAGGCTCTTCGGCCTTAGGCGAGTGCATATGGTTCAAGGGCGAATATTGACAGTAACAGTGACTAGGACGCATTTGAAGAATAGCGCCACGGGAATAATGCCAACCCAGTACTTGCAAACAGCAGGATCCAAAGCCAGTGCTCCTGGGCCAAAGACCTATCTTCCGAATCAATGCATAAATCGTCCATGTGGCGACCAGCTTTGCTCTCACCTGATTGTATTTGAGAGGAACTTGTACTGTCGTCCTTCTTCGCAGCATCAGAGCTATGCCTGTACAGTAACGTTTCGCATGATCCCTGTGTTGGTTATGACTTCCTGCTAAAACCCTGCTTGAACAACATGAATGCGACCAGGGAAGGGGGAAACCTGATGGCGACCGGGATCACAGTGACGTTGATGCTGATGAAAGTCAAAGCCGTGACGATTTTGAGACAGTGATAATGATGATGAGGAGGACGTCGACGATGACGATGATGATGGCCCCCCGATGCGACAATGCTGCTGCTTGCGGTGGCAAAGAAAGCACTGCAGCAAATGCAATGGTCCCTGTACTCTGATCACACGACCTGCTGCCGCAACTCTGCAGCAGCACGCGTAGCAGCAGTACTCTCAGTAGTGTACTAGTTTACTAGTCGTTGCAGCGCGAGCGGCGGTAGCAGTGATGTTGTGCAATCGCAACGGCAGTCGTGGTGGCGGTGATGGTGGTGATTGCTGCTCGTTTTGGCAGATGCGGAGGTTGCGGTGGCGGTCATGGTCATGGAGTCATGGGCGTCCAACCAACATTGACACTGCCTCTCTGCGAAATTAGGCCTTGTCTCTACCCCCCCTCTTCCGCAGACTGTGCGCGAGGCAAAACCGGAAAAACAAGCATATGCGAAACCGGCTTAGTCTTTAGGGTTTAAGCCCGACCCCAGGGTCCCAACTTCGCCAGGGCACAGAGCTTCTGCAGCAGCTCTGACACCAACTCCCGCACATCTCCTGATGTCGGGAGGGGGGGGGGGGTTCGTAAGCCCGCCACCCTAACCACGAGCGGGTTGGCCTGGTACAGACTGCAAGGTGATTCGTGAAGGCAGGAGTACGACTGAATCAAGGCTAGACTTGACCTGCGCTCCCGGAAACTGGTGGGTTTGAGGGCTTGGGGTTTCGGATGTCTGCACTGGAACTCGGAAAATGCATCCCACTCTGCGATCTCGATAAACATCCCATACCCTGAACCCTCCAACCCCAAACCCCTCCCTAAACCCAAACCATAAACCCCAAGAATATAGGAGACTTGATAATCGGAACAGGGTTTTGGGGCCCATTATACTTCACTTATAATCAGGAACCCCTAAAATAGTATAGGCAATTATTAAGGCCCCTTTGTTACCCCAACCTTAAAACTCAATCCTAAACCCTCAGAAAACCCAAAATCGACCAGAAATCTATAGGAATCTAGGAGCCGGAATGGTCAGGAGAGGGCTTGCGGGGTGTAGACGGTTTAGTGCTTAGGGTGTATAGGGTTTAGGGTATAGGGTGTAGGGTTGGGCGTATGGGTACTAACTCTGCAGACAACTATAGCACCGCACTGAGAAGGAACTATTAAGCAATACTACGCAGTAATCAATATGAACGACCGGTGTAAACCAGAGGCTCCCACCCCCCGCCTCAAAACCCAAAACCCGAACTCTAAACCCAAAACCCATAATAAGCCTGACTCCAAAACCGAAAACACCAGACTGCACCCTAGCCCGAAAACCTTAGCCCTCAACCCTCCTCCCCCCCCTCCCCTCCCCCCCAAAAAAAAGTCCGACAGGCCTGGTAAGTAGCCCGCAAGAGCCTGTTAGGATTTTTGGGGTCTGGGGAGTTGGGTTTAGGGATGTGGGTTTGGGGTTTAGGGGTTTAGGGGATGAGGGTTTAGGGTTTGGGGTTTAGGGATTAGGGTTTAGGTTTTATGGTTTAGGGATTAGGGTTTAGGGTTTGGTGTTTATGGATGAGGGTTCAAGGTTTGGGGTGGATTTAGGGCTTGGAGGTTATCGTGGGGGAGCTCCGGTTTTCGGGTGGAGTCTGGCAGAATCGTCGGGCTGGGGGCATTGAGTAGACCAAAACCTAAAGGAGGGATCAGGGTTCAGGGTTTAGGGTTTACGGTTAGGGAAGCGTATGATTTGGGAGAGTTTGCCACGATGTCCAATGTCGGTCTGCTTCGAAAGCCTTCGCCTAGCATGCCATCAGCCGCTCACGGAGTTTTCTGAGGTGCCGGCAGAGGAGCCAGCCATTGCAGTGTGAGAGGGGTCAGATGAAGAGTTTGCACTAGTAGTTTAGGGTTTAGGGTGACTCGGGCAAACAGAAGTTGTGGAGAAGGGTGCGCTGCTGGGGTTGGGTCCAGCCGAACAAGGCCTGTTCGCCTGTCTGATGTTCTACAGCTGTTCGACTGCACTCCATGTCTCACCCAGCAATATTGATCTTGTGCGTCGGAAGCAATGCATGTGATATCGGCGAGCCCACATGCACACCATATCATAGCTCTAAACTCCGTTCTTGGGCATCTGCTGGCCTGTCTGAGCTGCAAACAAGCTGCGGGCAGCAAGCTGGAGAGTGATGCCAGCTGTGCTATCTGGGATTTAGGCACGGTTGCACGCAAGAGCATTTCGGACATAGGCGCATTAAACCTTTGTACACCCGAAGCCCTGCTACTGTATGCCAGGGCGAGAGAATGCTCGAACCGGGTGTCCCGGGCCGAAAACAGCCCACAAGCAGGATGATGCCGATTGCAAGGAAGCGGAAGATCATAATGACGACCTCGTGTTGTTGAAGGATGAAACTCAAGGAGGTGGTTTACCCAGATCTTCCATAGACACTACTGGGTCCCAAAAGGCCATCTTTATTATGGTTTTGGTGACCTAGTTCCATAATCTAGTTTTATGTTTCCTCCAGGTTAGGAAGTGAGGATCCTTTGTGGAGAGTGGTTCTACGTAGTATGACAGAAAGAATATATAGCCCTCTTGCATGACCCCGTAGCCGGATGAGGCGTTGCTCTGCATTGGCGTCTAGTTGTGGATGGGTGGGGTGGGGAGGGGGGCTTTGAGGGCGGGGCTTTGGATTCAGAGTTCAGGCTTCCAGACATTGAGGATTCGGAGCATCGTTCCCAAGTCGGATATGAATCGAATTGGATAATAGTTTCGGGGTGCGTCGTCGTGAATCTATATGGGTACTTCTCGAAATTTGGCTCCCTGTATACGTCCCCCAAATAGTACGTCACTCTTACGGACCCTAACATAGAGAACTATCCATATTACCCTTGTAGAAACCCTGAAGAAAGCCTTCTAGATCCCATCCATGGGCCCTAAAAGGGACCCTATTTTATGTAGAACCACTGAATTATTGTCCTTGTAGAAAGCCTTGTAGATCCCTGTAAGGAACCCCTAAGAGGGACCCTAATTTATAGAGAACCACCCATGCTCTCATGGGAAACTATACGGATGCCCGGAAGCGGAGGCTCAGCGACCGGAGGATCAAACGGATAATGTTGATTTCAATATGAGACTGGGTTTAGGGTTTAGGAATTAGGGTTTAGGAATTAGGATTTAGGGTTTAGTCATTAGGGTCTAGGAATTAGGATTTAGGGTTTAGGAATTAGAATTTAGGGTTTGTCTACTTGGACGGTGTTTGGGGGTTGAGGACTTGCAATCTCTACTGTAGAAACATCATGGCGCCACCGGCATCAGACGATATTGAGTTTCGGCATGACAGAACCAGCCATGTACGTGAGACTCTTGTGTCGATTCCTCCTTCCCCGTGTTGGGCACAGTTTCGGGCGTTGCAGTCGTCGAAGTGTTATTCGGGAGGCTTGTGTCCAGGCCTGCTTCCCAATACGACGAAAGAGTCCAAAGGACATAGACGCTAGACACTGCATATGCAACCCCAAACCCTAAGCCCTAAACTTCCTAAACCGTTCACTTAAGTGTTGGGGGTCTGACTGCCGCCACCCAGCAGGTTGAAACCAAACCCGTAACAAGCCTCATCATTTAGTGCAGTTCTCTAAATCAGGGTCCTTTTTATAAGGGTGCCGTACTATAATATTGGGGACCTAACAAGGGGCCCTAATTTAGAGAGCTACCCATTTAGGGTCTTAAACCCTAAACCCTAATTCCTAAACCCCTAAACCCCTAGATCCCTAAACCCTAAACCCTATGGTTTCGGGCTTAGGTTTAGGGTTTAGGGGTTTAGGGTTTAGGGGTTTAGGGTTTAGGAACAGATCGAAGGGAGATGTACCTTGATCTTCCCACACCGAGCCTAAACTGTCTAGGCCTGCAGCGTCTATCGTTGGGAGGTTGGGGTGACGGGTCAGAGATGCTCTGGATTTAAGGCTTCCCTAAACCTATAGTCTCCATTATAGTTCCTTTTTTTGGTTTAACCAAATCTATATTAAGGATCCTAAAGGCTAACCCCAAAAAGGAACTACAATGGAGACTATAGGTAGGGTTTGGGGTTCCCTGAAGGACTGACTTGGGGAGCAGCGGTGAACTTCTTCGTCTTCTGGAGGTTGGTAAAGCACAGAGGCCTTGAAGGTGACATAGGGTCTAGGGAGTACACCAAAGGAAGGAGACGCAGGGGTTTAACATGGCCCAGATGAAGCTATAGACGAAGCTACGTGTCCAGTATCATGGGAAACCAGAGGTTAGCCTTTGGGAGTATATACGGATTATAGTATCCCAAGCAGGTTGAAGGTTACCTACTCTACTACTACTAAGCGAATGTATAAGGATCACGACCGGACAAACAGGCAAGACACGCGTCATCACTCCAATGAACAATGCGGCAATAGAGGGCCGATGTAGCCACAGCATGTTCAAAAGATCAAACACACGTCACACCATCAATGGCAATAACAAACATCTGCAGTTGAACGGCAACGATGCAGCCGATGATCAAGATGGTGATGATGATGAAAATGATGATGACCCTTTTGGTGAAGCTGGTCCCCAGCGTCCTCAGCATTATCGTCGTCATCATCAGCATCACCATCGCCATCATCGTCATCACCATCATCATCATCATCATTATCATCATCATCATCATGGTCTGGATGACCATGGTGATGATGCCATCCAGGTCTCAAGCCGTCCGAACACTGAAGCTCGAAACCTGGGAACACAGACACACAGCGCCTCCCTCGAATGCCATAGGGCTTCTACGTCTTGAGGCTGTAGGATTCAGGTGTATTCAACCCTCCCATAGGACTCAGAAGCCTGAATCGCCCACTCAAGCCTGCAACATCTTTCCTCGCAGGATTTCTTTGTCGGATCCCTTTGAGTAGTTCTCCAAACGCGGGTCCCTTTGAGGGTCCTTTTTTCTAAGGGTGCCGTACTATGCTTTGAGACGGAAGGGACTCTAGTTTAGAGAACTACCCATCTAGCACCTTTGTAGAAACCCTTAAAGATTATAGATTAATGAAACCCCTTACAGACTGTAGTATTATAGATCCCTTTAAGGGGCCCTGAAGAATGGATCCTGAATTAAAGAACTCCCCATATTACATGGGAAGCTACTCAGAGAATCGGGGGAGCAGAAGTCGGTCTAGCTTTTGGCATACTTAGGGCTTTAGGGGTTAGGGTTTTGGTTTTTTTTGACAGGGTGCAGCGTCGTCAAGAAGGAGCCAATCACGCTGCCAGTGTAGGCGGCATTCCTTCCATTTGGATGGGCTGTTGCAGAGCCAGGGTAATGTAGGGGTGGGTCTAAATGATTCATTCCCAATTCTATTTTGGGATTGCCGTTTCCAGTATAAGATACCTCAAGACGTTATTCTAATCAGTAAGGCCCCTACATTACTTACACCAGCCCCTTAGGCACTTGAACGGAAAAGTATGCCGTATTGCATGCGAGGCGGGGGCTGCATGACTTGAGGTAAAGTGATGGCCCGGTTTAGGGTTTTTGGGTTTAGCGGGTTAGGCTTTAGGGTTTATAGGGTTCAAGGGTTCAGGGCTGAGGGTCTGGGGTTTAGGGGTTTAGGGTTTAGCGGCCATGTGACAAGTCCCGACCCCAAGCTTCTGCACAGACTGGCCATATCTGTGGGGGAGACGCTGAGGAGGATGATCATGACGGTAATGCTGGTGGTGATTTTTTTGATGATGTTGGGTGGTGATGCCAAGCACTATGACTTTATGCTGGTGGCAATGGTAATCATGAAGATGACGGTGCTAGTGGGGAACCCCAGGACGCATATGATAGCAATCAAGGGCTATGTGGAAGCGTCCTCTCATCTTTCCAAGCTTTGCTCCAGTTGCGGCGGACCCCTGCAGCAAGCCCCGCCCACGTGCTGCATTTCCCGCAACGCTCTCGGCGAACTCGTGGCACCCGGGACTGAGCTGAGCCGGAAAGACCTGCAGGCGTGCCTGGGGCTGACAAAGCTCCTGGCGTGACCGCCCCGGCAGCTGTCGATGAACCGGCCATCTGCAACCGCACGACGTCGACGATTTGTGCCACCGCAGCCGCCCAATTTTGAGAGTCCCGGCTCCTTTGAGCCGCTGGCGAGCTTCTTCCTTGCGCAGTGTCTCCGATGAACGCAACGCTTCTCGGAGAAGCCTGTTGCCCTCTTCCTGTCTGGCCGCGAAGGTCACCACGGCCTGCAGCAGCTCCATGACCATGGGAAGGTGTCGCCCCTCCCGAGCCTGGATCTGTGCATCCAGGCGAGCCTTCACAGCCTGGTCGACATCCCTCTGGAACCTTTCCTCCCGGAGCCTCGAAGCACCCTGTCGGGCCTCATGTTCAACATGCCCCACTCGACGTAGCCCCATCTCTAGTAAGTAATTAGTTTAGTACTACACCCTCTACAGGACTCAAGCATGAGTTGTACAACTCCAGAGACAAGAACTCAACGGCCAAAAAAGGAAATCGGGAGTGCAAATTCGGCGAGCCATACGTGTCACAGAGCTGCTTCCCGAACAATCATTCAACCCCAAACAAATCCCATGGACAATCTGGCTTATCAGAAGGTCGTGGGTCGAAAACGTCATCTCTTCCTGGCGCATGTGCTGATCAGTCCGCAATCTCTGACTTTTCTCTACAAACTCAACATCGGAACTTGCAGCCAAATCCTTCCCTCTCCAATGCCGCCCTTGTACTCCCAGTTCAGCATCCAAGTTACGTTATCACACTGCAAGTTTAGCCGGTAGCAAAGTATCTAATGAGCAGCTAGGTCCAAGACCTTTGCATGAGGATTTCGAGTTCACGGGCCCTCGAAACGATGGCCTTGCACGCCCACAAGGAAGATTTGAGGCTACAGTGTCGTTAAAGAGCTTACTTGAAACCAGTGTTCCAAAGCCTCAACGAGAAATCTCCCTAGACCCCAAACCCCAAAACCCGCAACCCGTAGCTTCGTGAACTTCGAACCAGAGCCTTTACAAGCACTGAGCCTTGGGAACTACACCCATACAGTGACAGTGGGCTACTATTAAGGTACTTATATACCCATATTATGAATATTACCCAACTGTTACTGAGTGGGGGCAGTAACCAAACTAAGCCACTCAGCGGCTCTCTTCGGGGAGATAATGAGCCTGTGTACGGTTCAGGGTTTATCGCCGACACCACACAGGGCCCTAATAATCACGAGCTGGAAAAAGACAAGATCAGGCCGCTCAAAGTTTGCTGCACAGAACTGCAAAGTCTCTAGAGGAAGGTGAAACATATTGCAAATCATGCTGCATCAGTTCCTCTGTTCCTGTTGGTGGCCGCACAGGCGGCACCGAAAACAGCCCCCCCAACAGCACGCATGGGCGCACTCGCAGCTACCACCTCAGCGCCAACCATTGGGCCAACCATCACAGGCATGGCGACAGCTGTAGTAGCACCAACCACACTTGCCGTGGCTAAGTCTCGCCTGATGCCACCCGAGACCTCCTTTTCGAATTTGCCCAACTCATCTGTAAGCTTCTTGGACGACATATCTCTTGCTCCATACTCGAACTGGTGCAATCTCGCCTTTCCGAGGGCCTTGTAAGGTTCCGGCAAAGCATCGACTCGTCTTCTGCATGCTGCAATGAAATCACAAGCTTGATCGATGCCAGTGCTTTGGTACGGATCCAGAAACCCTTGTTGAGCCAAAGCGCATGGGCGCACTCGCAGCTACCACCTCAGCGCCAACCATTGGGCCAACCATCACAGGCATGGCGACAGCTGTAGTAGCACCAACCACACTTGCCGTGGCTAAGTCTCGCCTGATGCCACCCGAGACCTCCTTTTCGAATTTGCCCAACTCATCTGTAAGCTTCTTGGACGACATATCTCTTGCTCCATACTCGAACTGGTGCAATCTCGCCTTTCCGAGGGCCTTGTAAGGTTCCGGCAAAGCATCCACTCGTCTTCTGCATGCTGCAATGATGCACATCCTCTTTGTGAAAATCGAAGGCATACTCCACTGCCCCATCAGGCACAGGAACCTCTGCCCAATCGCATTCACCGTTTCG
>CAJNJA010005209.1:0-38384 GCA_905231915.1 Symbiodinium necroappetens
TTCCTCCCTCCGCTCGTTCCTTTCTTCCTTGCTTCCTTCCTTCCTCCCTCTGTTCCTTCCTTCCTTCCTTCCTGCCTTCCTGCCTTTCTCCCTTCCTCCCTTCCTCCCTTCCTCCCTCCCTCCCTCCTTCCCTTCCCCCAGCCGCCGGACAAAAAAGGAGGTCCAAAAACAAGACCCAAAAACACTGGGTTACCATCCAGCCAAGACTCACATCTGCAGGCTGTGACGACTTCGCAGCAACCATGAGCAAGGTCTGGGTGTCGTAGTAGCCTGCGGTTCGGAAGCACAAAGGTATGGACAGCACGCTCTTTCACCAACGATACACTGATTAATTCAGGCTTTGAGTTTAGCATCAACATCTGTGCCAGCCCAGCTTGGTCAATGCATGCTTTTGTCGTCTGATGCAATTCAGGCAATCACCAGGGACCCTGAGCTCCACAACACGATGCCTAGTTCACCCATACCACGCATTCGCCGGTTCGGGTCGCCCCCTCAGTCTCAGGATTGGGCGTGCATTGCCGCTGCAGGGGAGAGGACCGCAACTGCAAGCAGGCTGCAAGGCACTGAACGCTTCGGGATTCTGCAAAAGCGTAGGCAGAGACACAAAGGCAGGCCATCAATGTCGGGCTCTGGCCATAAGGCTATCAGCACGAGTCATTTACGACTGCTGACAAGGCACTCTTCTCAACCAATCTGCGCAGGATATTCACAGCCCCGGCAAAGACAGCTGTTGCCTCAAATCGATGCGCAGCTTAGCTGCGTGCAGTCTTAAACATGTCTCCAACGGTGTCAATAATCAAGAGGGTCTCTGAATAATGTGCTTCTTTTTGCAGCCGCTGAGACCATGCCATCCATACCGCTGTCATCGTTTATTGCCGCCTTTCGTGGCTTGTTCCTACTTGCTTCGCCGCAGCAACGCTGAGCAAAGTTGGGTTTTGGAGCTCGGCGACAGGGACAGCCAGAAAGTGTTCCAAGAGGCATCAGCACATGCTCTTCGGAATGCATCACGCACAAGTAGCATAAGGGGACTCACAACTGGCGTTCGCCCTGTTGTGGGAAGCTGAGACATTACTCAAATACCGGCTCACCAGCCTCAACACTCTCAAAGTTGAAGCTGGACAAGAAGGCGTCGAGGCTCAGGTCCTGAAGTACGAGGAACAAATCACAAACCTTCGCTCCGCAAGGATTTGGCAAACAGTATGAACTGCTGAAAGCATACGGTACTCCGTTCTCCTGCCGCGGCTGACCGAGCAGCTTGTTGCGCATGGCCTCCAGACTCGCAGCGCAACGGTTCGGCTGGGACACTGCTTCTGGCCAGTGAAACAAAAAACTCGGCCCTACCTTGCGAAGTAAGTACTGGCAAACCGGTGTTTGTTCAAGTCAATCTCCTCAGAGCCAACCCTGCCTTGTAGAAGCGGTATCCCTTCAGCCTTGGATCTTACACCCCGGCAGGCAGGCCAACACTCAGAGGACAGTCCATCGCAGAGCAAGCACGGCACTCTGCGGTCAACTCCCAGGCATCTCGATGTTCATTCTTCTCTGCCAGTCTTTTCTTCCAAGGGACGGGCCCTCGACGGCCAAATGTTGAATCTTACCTCGGGGCCGAAGCCCAAAGTGCGAACATGGCAGCACCACTGTGCATCCTTCATGGAAACACATTCATGCGCCGGTGTCGCTGGTCTCTTGCGGACCATTTATTTCGCAACTATATTCAGGGAAGTTCAGGTTCCCGGTCCAAGCCAGACCAGTAGTTACAAGTAGGACAAGCGAACCAACCAAAGCATCTTAACTTCCCGGTTGCTTTCGACTGCCATCTCACCCAGTTGAACCACACATTCGCGATCACTCTCCTTAGTTTGCTGCATCCGCTCTCGGATTCGCGCTTCAACCAGGCGATATGACAGAGCTAATTACATCACATTAGAGCCGTCCTATGTGCTGTTTCCAGCTGCTAGGTTCGGCAATCTCTGACCGGACCATCATCTGCGCACACTTGCATCTGCAACATGCACTTGTAAAGCACGACCTCCACCTTCTCCTGCTGATGTTGCTTGCCGAGCCGCCACGGTGAACTGGCCGTCAGCGATCAGATTTTGTTGCCTATCCGACGAGACAGGCTTCTTTACAAGAACTGCAGGAAGCTGTCAAATCCGGCGAGAAGTGGGGGGACGGGATGCTTGCTGGAGGTCGTTGGAATTTAAAGCTCAAAAATGCAACGAATGAAGGAAGCGTCGAGCGAACTTGCAGAACAGCATGACATCATAACTGTGCGCCAGTATGTAGTCCGGCACGGTTGGGAACTCTACTGTATGGAACCGTCACTCGTCGAGTGTACACCAGACCTATGGAGGTCTGCCATAATGAGTCCAAGCTTCCAATCCAGTGGGAAGATGAACTGAGCTTCCCGAGCCGAGTAAACGACGATCACACTCGTGTTCCTCCTTGCACGGTGCGTCGGTTGGGGGTGGTGGCCTGTGTCTCTTCGATGGACTGAGCTCTAAGAAAAGGATCGGCAACAGTTTGCAGCACGCTTCTCAACCTCGGACCCTGTGAGGCCACGTTGTCGCAAAGACATGGGGCACACAAAACAGAATGACATGATGTGCCAATTATGCTGATTATACTGCTGCAAGCTTGCTGAATCCGAGTAGCTTGTTGGAGAGAAGTCGGCACCACAGCTCAGCGCGGCACCTAGTAGACGTATGTAAACAGCCAGCATGTGGACCGCTGTGCACTTGCAGACAGGCTCTGGCGAATGCTGCAGATGGTTTGACGACATGGACTTTAACGTTTATTCAGTGCATGCACGTCTTACTCCGAGGTACTGGCACTGATGAACTTGGTGGCAGCAAACGGTCCTGGTGTCACTACCTGCCAGACACCATCCAACAACTGAGGTGTCTGCCAGCCACGCGAGAGCCATGAAGTGTAGTTGCAGGGCTTGCCTTGGCTACAAGGCTAGGTTTGACGCTGTTGTACTCAGGTTCGTCCCTTCGTGAGCCAAGCCTTAAACCTTACTTTACCTCTCCTCGCTGCACTTCCAGAGTGCGGGTCCCGGCGTGGGTCAATTCCGGAACCAGGGCAATGAAGAGATCCTGGCTGCTGATCTGGATCCAATGCTGAATCATGGCAGCCCCCAAAAGGGATGAAAACAGGAAATGAGACATCACTCATGATCGTGTCGTGTCGGTTTAACTTTGGGTGACAGCATCCGCAGGATCCACACCGGGGCTGCTTCACAACCACTCTGATTTGACATGGCATAAACCACTGGAGCTCCGCCAACATATCACAGAGTTGGAGCCAATGTTCCGCGCCGTTCGCACGAAAGATTGACTTGGCCCTTTCTCGAATGCCAAGAAAGTAGCGATCGCCCGTTTTCCTGCTGATTATATGGTCCGACTGCCCGAACGATTCGTGATGTGGCTCCATGCACATCATGGGCAAAAAGACATGTAGCAATCAAATCAAGCACGTCCAATGTGATGAACTTCGTCCAAGGATCGGATACTTCCACATACGCCGGGATGCTCTGGACCTTCAAGGAACTCAAGGCGAGCTTGCCAGCATACCCAGACCCGACTCTCGCACACGCATATCACGACAGCTACAGCAGCTACAGTCTGAAGCTTCCACAGATCAGAGGCCACCGCTGCCAGGGCAGCATCGGACTTGGTCACGTTCTCATTTACTCCTGCGGCCGTTTCGACGGACGGACAACTCGCGTCCGGTGCGTGTTTGTGGCATCGTTATCAACGTTCACTACAAACACTTGGCATGACCGCTGCATAATCTGTAGCACTCTCGTCTAAAGCTTGGCCGATGCCATTGGCTCGTGAAAAGCTTTCGCAGCACCAGCATGCACTTTCCATTCTCTGACTCACTGAGTAGCGACACAATCACTTGGACCTTGCTTCCGGGCGGTGATCTGTGGGATTGCGAACCAATCGAAGAAGATATAACCATTGGCGATTTCTTCACAAGAATACGTCCTCGGCGCACGTGATGGGAGATGCTGCATCTGACCGCTAAGACAGCTTCACAACATTCTGCAACGCACAGTCATCCTGGCGACTGCACATGAGACACGCACGCAGATTTGTACACGAAGACCTGGACTGAAACTTCAAAATGCAACACTGCGGAACGACGACATGTTTATGAAGAGCTTCTGGGCCTCGCCTCAAGCCATCATGCTTACCAAGTACACCAGGTTAATGAGACCTGGCTTCTCGCTCCGACACAGCGCTGCGTTGGGTACGTCACTTTTTGCATTTTCTGCACACAGAGACAGACACTCTAGAGCTTGAAGCGAAGCACTGATAATCACTGAATACCGCTGATGGATGAAAGCACATGTCTTTGGGTGGCTATGAAAAGTTGCTGTGCCTACGCATGTGCAGATTGCCGCAACTGTACTGCAACTGTGCAAGTCCGCAAGTAAAGCGCTGGCTGCTGGCTTACAGCCGCGGACAATGTAGTCGCGAGAAACCTTTCACTGATAGGCCAAGTAAGGAAACAGTGTGTTTCTGGCTGGCCTCTGCAGCTACACTTGGTTGATCAAACCACCCTTACCCGTCTTGGAATAGCTTCGCTGGCACAAGTATCGAAAACAGGCCTGTGACACATCTATGGTGCAACTCCTCGTGCTGTTTCCAAAGCAGCGACACGAGCTTTCAATTGAGCAATGTCGCTGTCCATACCTCTAATGATAGCGCATATTCAGGGCTGCCATCTCCATGCTGCCATGTGGTGGAAGACGCCAATGAAACGGCTTCAGTCACGACTCCGAGCAAAGCTTCAGCGATTGGTTGGCTTCTTTCATCTGCCGGATCTTGACCGTGATCAGAACCGAAAATCTTTCGGCTCTCACGTCGGCTGTGGTGAAACTCACTGAACGGAATCGGGTTTAGGGTTGAGGGCTGTAGCTCCGGAAGGGCAATCATGACCGGGTAATCCTCAGGCGCGCGAAAGGAACTGCTTTCGGTGCAATTGCACCGACGGCCTACTTCACGGAACAAATCATGCATTGCTCGAGTTCGTCGAGCCGTGCACGGCATCGGAAAGGCAGTTGGACGGACAAAACCCCGAGAGAGATGCTTTGCATCCGCAGGTTTCCGGGCACAAGAAGGCGACTGGTCGGAAAAGGTCTGGAAAGCCCTCGCACCATTTTACGGAAGTGACAAAATCGGTGTCGTTGACTAGAAGCCTGGGACAACCCTCACTCAGCATAGCCTGAACGGTCTGATTCAACATCGTCAGCATGTTTGCTTGGGCTAAATTCTGACCGAAGAAGGAGGACACGACCGGCACGTAGTTCATCCAAAACGATCGCCATCCTTCGGATGTGGCCGCGACATCCGTACAGGCCGTCTCAGCCTCAGCCTCCTTCAGACAGCTTTCGGAGCACCCTTGCCGAGCAACCTTGTACCAGGTCGAGGTTCCGGCGGAAGCACAGCCGCAAGTCGCACCACAAAGGTAACGCAGCATCCGTGCCTCTGGCAAGTAGCAGAGGTCCTGCATCTCCTCACAAGTAGTGGCATTGCGGCCGAATCTCGCAACCATGGACTGAAAGCGTGGCTCGATCAGTGACATGGCCACAGGATCCCGGTAGACTCGACCTGTCTCTTGCAGGACCTGGGTCTCGAAGCAGATGGGGAACGTGGAAGCCTCCTCGGCCATTGTTCGGACCTGGTCCGTGTCGAAGGCCTGCGAGGTCGCTGAGAAGACCATGTATCGAGGAAGGGCTTCAGAACTGTGCTTAAACTCCTCCACGGCCACTTCGCTGGGAAGAAGCTCTATGCCTCTCTCTGACTGCGTCCGCAGCGCATAGGTCATCTGGATGTCCTGATTGTAAGCGACTACGAACTCCTGGGTTCCACCACAAAGCTCGTACTTCACCGCTTGCATGGAGAGGCCAAGTGGGGCCAGCATGAAGAGGTAGGGCAGCACAAGAGCAGAGGCGAGAAGGCAGAAGTTCAATCCGGACTCGACTTGGCTTCTGATCTGACTGATTTTCACCTGCATGGGCTCCAATCCCTGGATAAGCAATCTGGCTCTCAAGGGCGCCAGGGCATGAAACATGAAGTCGTCGATGTCCAAGATGGCCTGGAGCGCGACCGCATCGAGTATCAACGATGAGATAGATGTGGTGGATGCTAGAAGACGGATCCCGGCAACCAGCAAGAGGCAGTCCATGGCAAAGCACACGAACAAAATGGATCCGAAGCCATAGAAGCGGTTCTCGGAGAGTTCGGTGAAGCCGAAATTCTCGTTCATAATGGTGTAATCGGATCGTGGAATCCACGACCAAGCCTCCATGACTAGTCCCATGCGCCTGAGGTCCTTGTACACGCGCATGCACCACAGGAGGATGCAAAGCACGCTAAGCATTGTGCCTGGGCTGAATGAGCTCGGTTCAAAGTCGTCCAGGCCCAAACCCAGGAATTTGTTGATCTCCTCCACAAGCTCTGCTTGGGTCGTGGAAACGATGAGAGCGCCGTCCCCTCGGCAGACGCGCGAGGTGAGACTAGTCTGAGCGAGGTCCATGTGCCTCGAGTCGTGGGCCACGCTGGTGCGCCAGATTCTGGCAAGCTCCACCTTTTCCTCGAAAGGTCGCTCGAGGAAGAACTCGGACATCAAAATCATGACGAACGCCGCCTGCATGGCTAAGCTCACCAATGCCAGAATGAACGTGAAGCACGCGTCCCAGCTGCCAATCCTCCCGAGGCCAACAAGCGCAAAGTAGGTCCAGATGTCACGGTTAAAGGTCACCTGCATGTCATCTTCGGTGACAGCGTCCACATCTTGGGAATCCACGGAACGAACCTTTAGATAGCTTGGTCGACTCTTATCCGTGGCCTCCTCCTTCATAGAAATGACATCATGCATGTTTTTAGGCGAGGCGACAGTGACCTGAACCGATACCGACAAGCCGTCGGTCTCACTCAGGTTCTCTGCCAGGCCCAACTTCTCTTCGAGGACCTGGACACGATCGCGAAGCGGCTGCACGGCCATCTCCATCTCTGTGGTCAACATCATCTCGAGAGCCTTGAACCTGTCTTCAAGGTCCACTCCGCCCGTGCCTGCTTCGCACTGCAGGAATGCCAAAGCCATTGTGCGGCTGTCGAGAGAGGCCTGCGCCTAAACCCACTCATGCAGCCCTCTGGCTTGAGCCGTAGCCATTTTGGGTCTGAGCTCTCGACCGATGTAACAGCTGTTTCTTTTGCCACTCCGGTGGCACGCGTGCACACACAATGCCCGATTCGTTCCTCTCTCACTTCCCTCTGACGTCCTTGTCAAAACCGCGCATCTTCTTTCTAGAACGTACGCTTCGCTGAATGCGACCAGTGTCGTCCAAATACTTGATATATCCATTGATATCAAATCAGGCTCCACCTGCAGCGAGCCATCGATGAAGCCTGCTTGCTGGTGCGGAAGACTTCTGTGGAGGATCTGCGGACGAAACTAACCGCACAATTTCAGTTACTCTCACACGCGATGGACTGGGAACTAGCGGCTGTGTTGCCTCCCGCACTGTACCCACATGGCGGGGTTGAAATAAGTCCGAGTTGAAGGTGCCAAGTGTGGTGTGATCTACGCTCAGGAGGGCGACGAAGGAAAAGGGGCACTACTGCGCAGAGTTCCTCTACCTACAAGAATCAGCAGTTCGAGGTCCTGGGTCTTGAGATGCAGATTTCAACCGTGTATTTGTGGAAGAACCAATACCTATCTGGGTTGAAAACCGGCTGGTGGACTTTTCTGCTGCGCTGTGGCTCTTGGCACTTCTGCCAAGGCACTGGAGAAAGCGCCACGCAGCACGGCCGTTTGTGACCCAGAGGGATCCGGGTGCCCAGCTCCAATCCTAGATTTTGGCACTGCCCGCTTGACCGTTGAAGTTCTGGTGATCAACAACTTCATGTTGAGATGCATGAATCCACATAACCTACCCCCTCTGCGAAGCCGGGAAGCCATTGATGCGAGATGAAAACCACGAACATACCTGAGGAACGACAGGTTCGGAGATGCCCTAGCACATTCCTGGGCGCCACTCCTGGGTGCCACTCGTGAAGCAGCCCCTGGTCCATCAGGGCGTCGTGGGCCTCCCAGTCAGCAAAGACAGAAAGAACATCCCTTCGACAAATACGAGACTACAGGTCCTTCAGCCCTGTGAAAGTGACGATCATGGTGCTCTGGAAGGCCTGTGGCGGGCCCTCCATTTGCAGGAAATCTGACACCTGCAGGCATGAAAACTAGATCGCGTCTGTGCTCAAATGTTTGCTTTCCTCCCCCAGACTCTGCAGCACGGACGTCGTAGACGCTGCTCATCCCTGTATGGAATCTTTTTCCCGTCTGACATCATCGAGGACATGATGCACCGACCTAACCAGTTTTTGCATGAATATACAGGAGCACCAACGCCTCATGTGCAGTAGGGATTGATCGAAACCATGATCAAGCTCCTTTCCCGGAGGCCTTCACCACGTACATTGGGAATAGACATGGGTGCCTGGGCGAGATCTGTACACTGTACATCAGTGTAAGGTGTGTTACGGCACTTCGCACACTTGCAGAATCTTGCAGACAAAGCGACACCATCATGGAGCAGTTATTAGGGTCGCAAGAACCGGGGATGGGCTCGGGCTGCGGGGTACAGCAGCGAGACCCCATGGCGATGGAAACCACAGGGCGAGTCAGGTGCAACAGCTGCAAATGCCTGGGGCTTTTAACTTTGTTCAGGCAGTGGCATATCAGAAACTTCATGTCTGGAGCGCCTGCCTTGCGATTCTGCTTTGTCATCTCCCTCGCTCTTCAGGCCGAAAAGGCTACGTGCCACAAGTGCAACATTTCAGCTAACGCAGATTCCGATGCCAACGTGGTTTACTCACCGGCAGCATAGTTTAAGCAAGAGTTGCTTCGGCCCACCATCTCCTCAATAATTACGCTCTCACAACTCGGACATGCCTAATTCGTATGTCTTGCATGTTGTTGTGTGGTGCATGCTGCCGGGTCTTTGTGGACGACTTCTTTGGAACATCCACGGGCTCCATGGTGACGTTGCGCACGGTGCCTGAACCATGGACTCACCCGGTGCTCAAAAAGCAAAGTGCTTCCAAACTCAATCAATATGAAACATCAAAGCCTCCAGAAATCGTCTGGACTGTCTGGGGAAATCTGCGAACATGATCGGCCAGCCGTGCCACACCTGGAAGGATGTGCTGCCCATGTTCGTATCGGTTGCTTTGGCGAGCAGGAAGGAAAGAGTGAGCTGCGAGGCGACCTCAAAGAAATAACTGGCCCTAGGTGCTCTCTCGCCGACGAAACTAGGACCCGTATTCTTGCGAGAATAGAAATGAAGCTCAGCTGATGCCGGCAGCCAGAGCCTTCATGCAAAAACGCAACTGAAGATCCCTCACCGCCGTTGGCAAAGTCGGGGACCCAGATACATTGCAGAAAGTTCCCTGCTTGGCAGCCAAGACGCCAACGTATCGCCTCACAGCGCTTTCTGGGGAAATAGTCATGGTGCCAGTCCCAGTGTTAGAAAGTTCTTCAGATTCCTTCGTCGACCGAGCATGAATTTCACCGCGTTCTCTCGCTCGCGAGCGGGATAATGGAGTGGGCAAAACATAATATGATGGGAAGTGTTCTGTGCACTTCGAGTACTTGCACATGCACTCGCTCCCGCATGGAAAAAGGACAAGAAGGTGGGGCGAACGAGCCAATCAATGCTTGCAAACAAGGTCAGGCAGTTCCTTCCACCTTCCAACAGGTAGGCGACACCGCTTAAGTGTTAAGACGTGCTCATCCATTCTTCGACAGTGCATGAGCGAAAAGTCCACTTCTGCGTTGTCCGGCCGGCATATCCCGAAGTCGGACTTCAGCCATGTGGCGTCTCCTCCGGACGCTCACCGTTGGCATGGCCTGCGGGTCACGGAACGGATGCTTTCGTGCATGCAACCGGCACTTCCAAATCTGTCCTGCGTCGCTGTTGCAGCTGAAAGACGGGTCAGCTGTGTGAAGCCTTTGCACAGTAGCTTTCAGAGCGGCGGTACACGCGGTTCCCTTAAAGCATCGATCTCGCGGAATGCGGATGGCAACCGCTTGGATGCTGGCCAGCGCACAGGCCGCAGCGGTGAAGCGGCTCTTTGGGGAACTTCGGGCAATGGCCTCAAGCATTCAAGTTGCAGTGTCCATCGAACATATGCTGCAACCTATGTGGGATATTGTTTGAGTCAGCGAACATCTCGTCCATCAGCTGAAAGGATCCACGGCCTCCATGGCTCCGCAGCAATGCGACCACTTCTACGATTGACTCACCAAGGCTGGCATCTGCCAGAACTTAGGAGATCTGAGGTGTACCCTGCCTGGTCCTTCACAACTCCTGGAGGCATCCGCAGCCGGGTGCCTAGGCCTCAGCCGCAAGTCCGCCGGTAATTTGGACGTGGGTTGTCTCTGCCACTGAGCATCGTGCCAACGAACCTGCCGAACCGGCGAAACAGCTCGCTGCGGGACGGGGACCTCCTGCATAGGCCTGATGGCGAGTTGTCCGCGCGACAAGTCGGGTTGGATACCACCGCTCTTCCTGCACCCAGAATTAGGCACGATTCCTAGTGGTCGCACCTCCCTGGCCACGGCTCCAGGATCGGCCTGGACATTGGCTGCTGCACGACACTTTTTAGGAAAACTTGCTGCGGTGGGAGTATAGAAACATGCCTTGCAGCTGGCGCGACGAAGGAGCCAGCCCTAAGTCACATGACGGCACCGAGAAACTCTTGTCAGCCAATGATACAGCGATACCCAAGACTCCAGTTCAGCAATGTCGGATTGGGTTCGAGGCCACCCTTCACCGCCTTCACTAGCTTCATATTATGACTTATTGATGGGAAGGAATGCTGAGAGCTTGACAGTGGCAGCTGCCGCGCGGCGTAGACTGGCGAGCCTCTTGCCGTTTTTTGTCTTCCGCTGCCAGGGGCTCAGAGAGGCCAATGGACAAAGGTTAGATTGACGTCGCTCTGCAAAGCAAAGCTCGAAATTTTGTCGACTGTCTTTGGACAGTACTTTAGCCTTCTCTTGGGGTGCTGCTTGCCCACGTGTCGTCGCAAGTATACCAGGCAGAGGCCAGGCAAGGACAGGCCAACGAAAGCTCCCCCAAAGTACGAGACAGAAGTGAGCTCGGCGCAGGGCATTCTAGTGAGCGAGTGCTCTTCATTGTCACGGTCAGTGCCACTGTTGGTGTCCATGCTGCTCTTACGTTAAGGTTCTTCATGCTGGCATCGTGTTGTTCATAGACTTAGACCTTGCTGTCGCATGTGTTGTCCAATAGGGAAACCCCGAATATCTAGATAAATTGACGCCAAAGCAAATCCAAACTAAGCCAAGCCAAACCGAGGGACATGCGAAACGGGTGCGGAGACTTGGACGTTGGGGGGAGAGCGTTCCCGACGCACGCTCGCTCGGCGCCTTTGTGATGCGCAGGTCGTGGCTCGCGCGAGGACGCGGGAGAAGGATGGTGCACTTGGCACGCAAGGGACATAAATCATTGGCTGCACAGGGCACAATTCTGATACTGACACTGTCATTGTTGACCCCTCCCACCGAAACGCGGAATCCTGGAACCTTCCAGTCCCGACCGCCCCTGTCCAAACCAATAAAAAAATGGCCTGGCGTCTGCCTGAGAAGCTCCACCTGCCGAGTTGCAAACATGTCTGGCTGCTGCGATGATTGGTCGCCCCTGCACCCTCAACCGAGAAAGAGCCAACAGCAATGAGGGTGAACGCCGGGCAACCCTCTCTTTTGCTCGAGTGGGCGAAACAAGCAGAACAACAACTACAAGAAGAAGAAGAAGAAGAGCAACAGCAACAGCAACAGCAGCAGCAGCAGCAGCAGCAACAGCAGCAACAGCAACAGCAGCAACAGCAGCAACAGCAACAGCAGCAACAGCAGCAACAGCAGCAACCGCAGCAACAGTACCACCACCACCACCACCACCAACACCACCATCACCACCATCACCACCACCACCACCAACAACAACAACACCACCATCACCACCACCACCACCAGCAACACCACCACCGCCACCACCAGCACCACCACCACCACCACCAACAACAACAACAATGGCAACGGCAACGGCAACAGCAACAGCAACAGCAACAGCAACAGCAACCACCAACAACCAACAACCAACAGCCAACAGCCAACAACCGACAACCAACAACAGCAACCAACAAACAACAAACAGACAACAAGCAACAACAAACGACAACAAACAACAACAAACAACAACCAACAACAACCACCACAGCAACAACCACAACAACAACAATAATAACAACATTATTCATTATTTCAGTCAAACGCATCGGGTGGGATGATCGCAACTCTGTGCAACTCTTCCTCGCTGGGCGAGTGTCTGACCTACCCCTGCACGGAGCAAAAAAACAAACAGAGACACAGCAAGTACAAAGAAGAAAGCAGCCCGACTTGCCAGCAAAAAACAGGAACGGAGAAGCCACAGATGACCGTAAATACCCACAGAAGTCCAAACAGCCATGTGCCAAAACTCGAGTTTGAGCACATTGCAGCCCTCAAATCGCTCCACCCTCCGCGGCGGGAAACGCAACATCTGCCAACAAAAACAACAACAAGAACAAGGTGCACTCGTACACTGCGTACCCGTACCCCCCGAGCAACCAAAGCGTAGTCTCTTTCGACTCACACACTCGCAAAGAGGGTTTAGGGTTGCGATTCTCACTCGCGGTTTAGGATTTATGGGGTTACACTCACAACTCGGAGAATTTTAGGCGAGGTCTAAGGTGTTTTTTTTTTTTATGGCCTTTATCCGTCTTCCAAAGGGCTTATTGTTTCGGCGCATAGACTTGGACAATCCAGGCGAGGCGTACGGTCTTGAGTCGGCATCCTGAAACTGCAAGAATATCTGCAACAACAACAGAGTGTCGCCCTTCCTCTCGGTCCGACTTCCTGCATACATGAGGTGACCCAGTTCAGGACTTCCGGCCCTCATCTACATAGGATCACTCAAGGGAGGAGGAGGAGGAGGAGTACTAGATGGGTTCGACAGGGGGTACTCAGGAGCAGGATGCTCCAGGATGTTGTGATCCCAAAGGAACTGCTACTAGATATTGATCAGGTGAGCAGTGCCATGGGTGTGAGGACCCGAAAACAATGTGGAACATAGGCGAATACGTAAAAGACGCAGCCATGGCAGCAACAACCCGCACGACTACTGGGAGGATTTTAGTATTTTAGTATTTTAGGATTTTAGGATTTTAGGATTATGGGTGCGCAGCGCACGGGTCTGCACAAAACCAGCAACAACACCAACAACACTAACACTCCCAATAGAACCTCAGAAAATGTGGGGAAACGAAAACCAATCCTAGACATACAAACAGTGCTTGATGTTCTCCTTCCGTGACATGGGCCATCCTCTTTCAGTCTATCCTGCAGCCAACGGCCCGAGGTTGGGGCAAGCCTGCTGCGACACGGGCGCTTGGACGGAGCCAGACTGGCTCGCGATCTTCTGAGGCCTGCATAGAAAATGGTGAGCGGCCTTTGCCCAAAATCCCCAGAACTACTTGCAATTTCCTCTCGAACCGTCTGAAACCACTCTTCCAAGCTGCCTCGTAGAGGCGTCTGCTCTTACACTACTTCAACCTCGGCTTGTCTCGAGGACGGGCGAAAGGCCCATCTTCCGACACTGACCTGACCACCTCGCTCCCGTGGCCTGAACACAGGAATCATGTTCTCCGCCTGGGGGTACCGTGCAAGGCCTCGGGAGCCACACCGATAGAATTGCACTGACCCTTTGACTGCAGTGGTGGACTCCATGTGGTCTGACTCAGTGTTTCCTTTCGTTCCCTCTACTCACTCTACTCGTCCTCTGCTCGTCGCCACTCCTCATCACCTCAGCGTCTGGATCACTCTGCAGGCTCCGGCCGATGCCAGGCATCTCGCGCGCCCCTGCGCCAGGCGTGGGAGGCTGCCTGTGTTGGCTCCTCTGCCGAAGAGCCCACGACCAAAACACTAGCTGGGTGGGAGCTTCACTGTCTGGCTTCTGAAACCGCACATAAACAAGCCTGTCCTACGAATGGCGTTGCACCAGCATGCTTGGGTCGTGTGGCTTCATGCTCGCACTTTCCACCAGTACTTAGGTTGCGCTGCTCCTGTCTCCGGCCGTGGCTTGCGCGTGGCAGTCTCCGCTTCCTGCAAATTTTGCAGACTTTAATACATCTAAGCGCGCCGACTCTCGGCACTCTGCTGCGCACGGCCCAAGCCCACATCAAGCTGCTTGCAAAACCCACAACTCGGCAGCCTTGAGCAGGATGGTGTGTTGCGGCAGGCACGACTAAGCTGCGAAAGCGCATCGGCACTGGCGACAGTCCTGGACATGATGCATCGTTTCGGCATTGACACCGCTCTCCTCTCTTACGGGCCAACAACCATGGAGGTGCTGACGTTGTGAAGGCTCAATGCTCAATGCCCTGAAAAGCGTTCTCGGCCTCGACTCGGCTGGGTGCACTCCTTTTGTACTGGAACTCCTCGAGCCGTCCTCAGAGGTCATGAGGAGGCGATCTACACACTCTACATCTCATACTGCTCGGCTCTGCACACGTCGACTTTGGATCAGAACACTGCTCCATGATATTCCATGTCACCGGACGTTGCCCAGAATCGTTGCACAACCTACTTCCGAAGTGCACAATGCACACACCAGAGTTGGTGCCGGGCAGAACTCCAGCGTGGACAGGTTGCCATGCGGCGCCTTGCAGGGCTGCACAATTGCAATGAAGAGAAGTCCGCTTTTCTGGTGCAACATGGAATGACCCATTCAGGGTGCTTGCACCACCAAAGCAAGCGCCTTGCTCCTGAACGCGGTGTTCGGGAAGACTAGCAGTGACTAGCCGATTCGTGGGACGCTGTGGATCTCTTGGGTTTCACTACGCATGGAACAGGTCGCACTCCAGCAAATGGCACTTCTCCACGCGATAGAACAAAGCGTGGCCACACCGTTGGTGCTTCTTCTCAGCGCAGACTCGCAGAAACAGTGGCTAAAGCCGAGGCCCTGATCTGGACGCCCACCCGAACCACAGCTCGAGAACCCCATCGCAGGCTCTAACCAATTCCTCGCCTGAAGTCATGCCGACAGCTTGGGAGGAGTCCGCGTGCACGCAGACAGGTGCCTGCAGCTCTACCGTTCTTGATGCTTCATTGCGTTTCCTGCTTTGAGCTCCAGTCCAACTAACCCATCAGTTGATTAACCCTTGGACGTCACAAACTCCTGTAGAACATGCTGCGCATGATGTGCATGTTGGCACTTGCCCCTTGCCACCGACACGAGATATGCACCATGAAAAGGGCCCGAGCACGTTTTGCACACCTTAGACCCTTAGAGTCGCCTTATGTAGAACGTCAGAGATCCCAAAGCGAAAGCGCCGAAAGCACCTGGCCCTCCGCGGGAGCCGCGAGGACTCGAAAAGGCCTGCGCAGGGAGACAGCCCTGGACTACACGCCCCGGGGCCATGAGCACTCATAGACGGAGGGTCGATATCCACGCCACTTCTGACCCCAGATGAAGCACCACGATTTTGCTGGTGCAGCAACTGCAAGGTGAGTTTGTCGGTTTGCAGCATCGCCAAAAGCTCAATGTCCACCATCTGGCCTGAACCTTACTTGTCAAACGGGTTGCATCCGCAACTGCGGAAGAGATGTCTGGATGACAGGCCATCGGCTGACACAGAGCGTCGCATCCCCCCGAACACTTCTCTGCTCAATCTGCAGCTGCAAGAGTTTGGCCTCTCTCCCGACCTCCTCGTGCAACTGACAAACCGAGTGTTTCAGGTAGGTGCACGTGGCCGCATGAAGATATGGACACGTCCCCGCAGAGAGCATGAACGATACTTGAGTCAACTCAGGTTACCTCCATTATGCAGGCTACGGCATTACACTCGGGCTCGGTGGTCTACTTGGGACAGAACATGACAGAACCCAACCGAAAACAGAAAAAAGAAAATAGAAGGGTGCAGCGTACCGTACTACAGATTGTAGCGAACTACGTGCAAACATGTGGTTAGTGTCTTCTCAAACTAAGTGCCCACATCCTCCCGGCGGCAGCCAAATGAATGCATGGAAGCTAGCACGACAAAGTGCCAGAAAGCCTTCACTGCTCGAGCAAATGGTCGTGGAACTTTGTGCTGGGGGCATCAGCTTTGCGCAAACGTCTTTTCCGGTCTCAGCCCTCGTCTGGTAGGAAGCAGGTGGTCACTGCTGCTGTTGCTTTGCTTACTCATCGCTATTGCGTTGTCACAAGGGCCAGGTCATGTCAGGCAAAGCGTGTCTGTCACACTCTCACCTGCACAGCTGCCGGATGTGCAAGGTAAATACCCCGTCGGCATCAATCTGGGTGGTCGACAGCCACGGTTCAGAAACCGCTATGTGGTCAAGTGAGAAATTGTGTCTTGTTTGCCCGAAGCTCCGTGAAGGTAATGTAAAGGTATACGGTATGGTACACTAAGTTACATCTATGTTCTCACCGAAGTTAGACTTGATTCTAGGCTCACTGCCACTGCTTGCGGTAGTGACTCGTCTTCTGTTGGGACAGGTCTAAAGCTTGAAATCAGGCATCCAATCGAGCACCCAGCCTGAACAGTTTCTTTACAAGAGCCGACAAAATCTACATGCAGAATGAGGGAGGTCGCTGAAGCGGCATATTCTGACGATTCATCAAAGCCTCCGCAAGTCAATTCAAGGGTCTGGCTCCTTTTGGCAACTGTGAGGCAACGATGTCCGTGCACTGGGCATGGTGATGGCATGTAGTGCCAGCATAACGTACATTTTAGGATTGAACAATGGCTGCAGACAGGGCCCGTGTGTCAATAATTCCTCGCCGACAGAGTTTGCCACGGTTGAGGAGATTGATAGGGGGGACCATAGCAAGCACAACGTAGACCAAAGTCGAGTCCTGAGTCCAGGGAGTCTCAGCGGGATTAACCTGCTTGAGATGTATGTGGACAACAGAGAAACTAGTATCGAAGATCTGGAGCACAAGCCTTCAGGAATTGCCAAAAAACGAAACGACAGCCATTCCTCATGAAACTGATGATTACCGAGCCTGTTTAGGCGCGGTTTTGGGCCAAATGGCGCATGCCCGAACCGTCACCCGCTTTCGGCTCGATCTTCATGATCCCAAACAGCGTCACATGACAAGCTGAAGAAAGGCTACGACTGAATCTTGTTCGACATGACCGAGAAGTTCGAGCAGAAAGCCGGCTAGTCTAACATGGACGTGGCAGCTTGGACAGGTACTGTCTCCAAGCTGCCCGTCGAGTGGGCCCAGCGGAAAAAGGGAGCTAGGGCGCTGCACGGAACATTCCAGCTTCTGCACAGCCGAGTCGAGTTGACATGTTTGACTCTAGCAGTTTCTTCGACAGTGCGACCAGAAACCCAGGCATGGCTGCAGCATGCTGGGCAGAATCCATAAATTCGACAGGCACCCTCAGCAAACAAGTGGCCGCAAGGAGGCAACTTACAGTAGCGGCACAAGTGCTTTCAGCCCATCGTCCAAGTTCCTAAATTCGGCTCTAGCCATCTGCTCGTCCACACATGCCGGAGTGTGTATAGATCGAGGTGTACAAAGCTGTGCATAAAGATGGGACTGAACTTCAGCCTGATCATGGTGCAGCTCCCTGCCACCGCATCGTACTTGCCGGGGGCCCTGCCTGCTGTGCAACTTGCCAGTGTAACAGCGAGCGGCTTCAGCCGCAGATCGCAGGCAAACTGCGAATCAAACTGGCACAGACCTGATCCAAGTCTCGGTAGGCTACCTTGCCAGCATCCCCGTGGCAATACTTTTTGCCACCCTGCCAGCAAGAAATGTTTTGAATCAGAGTGCACATTAGCAACGTAGTGCTGTGCCCTGGAGGTTTCTAAGTTAATTTGAGACACAGCTTGTCAGGAAGCAACAGACCCTGGAAGGGTCATGAGTGTCGCCTGTGCCCAGAGCCGGTCAGGATGTGCCTAGAGGTCACCGGTAAGCCCGATATTGGCCCTCACACGTCACCCATCATTTCAGAACAGGTGGAGATGGGGCTGTGAAGAGCCGTCAAAATGCCAAAAGCCACAGAGGCTGGCACCAGCAGATTGACGCTGTTGCAATACAGTGCCTCGTAAAAGATCTTTCTCGGGCTAACTAGAGTGTGCACAGCCTCAACACCATGGCTGTGCTTAGACGGACCATGGCGACAAAATTCATGCAGTCGAGATCTTACAGCATCAGGTCTTGAGCCCCTTGCATACCCACAAAGTTTGGTCGCTAAACTGAAGCACTATTCCAGCTCGTTGCCTTTCCCGACCTGCACGACAACTCCCGCGCTGTGTCCTTTTGCCGAACTGCGACCGCGGGCGCCACAGCACAAACGGTAGGGAATCAGTGGCCAGACGGCCTATGTCCCAGCACTCAGCGCCTCAGGGAGACTGAACGGCCGGCGAGTGCGGGCGAAGTGCTTCACCAGCCGCGAGGGTAATCAAGACCAGAATCCTCAAGGCCACAAGCAACCGACAAAGTAAACGTGAAGTGGGATTACGCCGATTGCTTGCATGACCACAAGATGCTGTCAGAAACGGGCACAGAAGCATCCTGTCTATGACACCGGCTACTGGCCAACTTGCATACAACTGCTTTCCTTTCTGAAACCGTACTGACATGCTTTTGAGTGCATTTATGCCGCTAATGTCAAGATTCGGTGCCATTTGCAGCATGTTGTCGGGAGTCATCTCGGCTTTGGTCCACAAGGCCTCACTCGCCAATACAGGAGAAGCAGGGTGGGGCAAGGTCGCCGCCCGTATCGTTGGAGGATTTTTTCGTTGTCATTGGATTAAGCACACAGCCCCGAATTCATAGCTGCTCCCGACTCCCGCCGTGCTCAATCTTTTAGCTGGGATGGCCGGCCACAAGTGCAGAGCATGCTCCCGCCATGTCCACAACGGCCTCCAAGGATGCACTGCGCCATGCTGCATGCACAACGCAGAAGAACATGCAGAGCTAGCCGCTTGCATGTGTCAGCCTCACACGACTACTGAAACCATTCCGGAATTCGACCACACCACGATGTTGGGAAGCAGAGTGCAATCCAGCCCTCTTCTGGCAGCCTCTGATACAGTACCACTGAAAGCACACCTGCAAGTTCATTACGCGCGCCGCGCCTCCAGGCCATCCACCAGCTCATCGACGCCTCCGGTTCACATGAAGCTCTGTCCCGTAGGCACAACCAAACACTTGATCTCCTCAAGTGTCTACACGAACAACCAGCATGATGCAGGATGCCATGCGCAAGATGGCGGCCTTTAGCCGATGCCCTGTGCAGAGCTGCTGGGCACCATGACATGCTTTCTGAGTCGGCGGTTCTATCCTATTTCTCCTGATGGCCTGTTCGGGTACGCAGCGGTCCGAGCAGCTTGTGTGGAGGTGTATCATGGGCTGTGGGATTAGCGCCAAGGTGCAATTGACGAACAATGCTCGACATTGGTCCATCTTCTCCTCGGATCGGCACGAGCGGTGATTCTGTAGAAACAAGTGGGATCCACATGATGCGTGCAAGTCCTGCAAACAGGCGCTGTCTCAATGAGAGAAAAGAAAACTCCTCAGCCCCTGTCTCGCACGGAGGTGTGCTCTTTCTGCAGGATGCAATGAAGCCCCTCGTTGAAGTGGGTGCAGCTTGCCAGGCCTGCTCCAATCAAACTTCCCATACATCGCCAAGATGTAAGTCTGCAGCCCCTGAATCCTCCACTTCTGCAACATTTTTTTTACTCCCGATACATGGACACAGAATTCTCGAAGTGGTGTGGCCTTTGCGCTTCGCTTGCAGCTTCAGCGCCTCACCTCCCCAGCAGGCCCAAGCTCCCGCAAGACCAGTGCGGTCGCTAGACTGCTAGTCGAAGCTTATATGGGCGCTAGACTCCTAGACGACTCCGAGTGCGGCACAGCTGCAGGTCACTATGGCGCTACGCCCACATGATGTTTGACAAGTCACAGACCGGAGACAGCCAACCTCAGCTGTTAGTTCAGACCTAGGCGCTGCTAGGCACGCAAGCGGAAAGGACAAGTGACAAGATCTTGATCCCGGGTGCAGCTGGTATGTTACAGACCATGGCACCATCTGCAGAAGGCTGCTCGGGAGCGCTCTGAGCGGGGCTGGGTTCGCAAACCTTAGCGCGGTGATCGATCTTGGGCAACAGCTGCGCATGCTGCGCCAGCCGCGCGAGTAATTAAGACCTTCTGTTCTTTGAAGATCCGGGCGAAGAGGAAGAGAACACGGATCTGATGTAGTACTGATTGTCAATGCAACAGACAAAGGCTGAAGCAACCTGCGGTAGCTTTGCACGGTCTCGTCACTTGGGACATCCTGACGGAGACTTCGGCCGGGCAGCAACTGGCTGCTCCAGGCATCCTGCTTCCTGACAGCACGGCAGTCCCAGTCTGAGAAAAGAGTCATGCTGCAACTGCTCGCTGCTCGCCATTCTCATAGATGGCTTCGACAAGTGCATCATGAGGCATTTTCGGGAAAAGCTCCGGGAGTTGCTGTTCTCAGCCTTCCACACGTAGTTCGACCTGCTACAAGGCTGAGATGGTCCTCGAGCATGGATTGGACCAGTGAGACCAACTCCTTGTCTTTCACGTTCACAAGGAGCCTTGGCAACAGACTTTTTGCGCCAGCTGGCGCCGGGCTGAGAAGCAGGGAGAGAAAGAGCGACTGAGAGTGGGAGTTTGTCTGTGTGGGAGCAGAGGGCGGACACACAGAGGGGGGGGTCGACCCGGTTTCGGCTCTTGATGCAGAGCTGCTCGCGAAGCTTTGCAGCATCCCAAGCCACGTAGGTGCTAGCTTCTGCAGCAATGACCTCCGCAAACCAGGATCAGAACTACCCGCATGGATGCTGAGCAATGTCGCAACACCGCATGTGGAGCACACAGGAAAGAGCCAAGCCTCCTCTGCTGAGCCTTTGCGAATGATTGTGGGCGGAAGCACTTGCACCTGATCTCTCGGGACAGGCCGCAGAGCCAGGCACATGCTTTCAAGTGTTGGCACGCTGGCAGAGAAAATCGCACGACGCTGTTTTGGGTAATGATTGCCTTCCTGGTGGTGGATGCTTACATCTTCCAGCTGCTTGCAAAGCGGCTGCTTGTCCATGTTCGTGAATGATCGCCTTGCCGACAAGTAACAACGCCACCACTTCAAGATCCAAGTGACAGAACTTCCGTGGCATGGCGCCGGCCTTCCCGCGGACCAGAATTCGCAACTCCTCGCACCCTGTCGCCAGGAGCGATTGGCCAGCAGCTGCTTCACCTCACCAGCACGGGTGAATCGCTGGGACACTCACATTCAGACGACCCCTGCTTCACTACCTCTTGTAGATCCAGTTCTGCCGGAGGGCCCCAACGGCAGCCGCCACAGGCCAGGAGCTTGTGAAAGCAACTGGTCGAACACCCCTGCACGAGAAAGAGACTCCAGACTATTGCCGGCAGCATTTTGGGTTCTGGGCTGCCTCGAGATTCTTGCCGTGATTGCATGCTCTCTACCAGTTTTATCCGTGTAGCATGCAAAACTCAGAGCAAACCACGTCCGACGCATCGCCCAGCACAATCAACATCCACCGTTTACCAGCATAACTTAGGATCACTTAGGACAAAAGCCTGTATGCGTTCGAATGTTCGGCGACTGCGTTTGCGCCACGAATTCGTTTGGGACGCGTGCCTTGCGGTGAAAGCTTTTGGCATAAAGCAAGGCCTGCAGCCGATGTGGGAAGACGTAGCTCCAGCAGGATCTCACGGTCTCTCACAAGTTGGAGGGGCAAGTTGCGCAGCTACTAGCCGACGCCTCGTTCTCGTCCAGAGCGACGAGCTCCTACTCCCAGGCATGATTCGTACCCATTGACGAGCCAGGTTTGATGCTGTGGCTGTAGAAGCGAAGCTCCAGGACGGTCCTGGGAGCCAAGAGCTTTCGCCGCGCCGAGGATGCCGGAGATGAGGACGGGCCCCATCGGTCCAGACTCGGCTGGCTGTCGTCAAGTAAACAATTATCTACAAGTCTACAACTGACCCATACTGTGAAACGCCCGGGTGCCTGAAAGGATGTAAGACTTCCGTGCTCAAGAAGTCACCAAAGGCACCAGCTTGGAAGAGGTCGTGGACGGCACCGCCGAAGACGTCAGCAGCTGCGCGAACCTTCCCATGGCACAGGCATGGCACTGCGATGCGGCCTCAGCCACATCGGAGTCCCCTGCTGCGTTGGGACAAGCCCGAACCCCGAACCCCCGGCCTGTTCGACCCACTGGACAGCTGTGTTCATGTCCGCCGCATCTGAGACGTGCCTAAGACGAAAAACCACCCAAGTATAGCGGCAATTCTTGAGGCAGTCGTGGAGGAGGGCGGGGCTTGGTACTCATCAAGACAAACCAGGGTTCAACGGGGCCAACGAAACTTCCACTCAGCATCAGTTGTGTCGGCTGCGAGACAGCCACCTTCTGTTTGTGGCCCGTGGAGGTTGGGATTTATCACGTTCTACAACTTGCCCCGGCCGGCAAGGCCTGCAACGTGTAGACTGTGTGCGCAAGTCAAGCGGACCCCGTTCGGAAGAACCCTGACTCTCGCCGGAATGGACTGCGGCTAAGATTCGTGTGAGCAAGCAGTACCTGCAGCCATGCAGGCATGTAATGTTCTATCTTCGAGCGCACTGCAGGCCACATAACACACCCGCACCCACACTGTCACACAGTGATAAATATATATATATATATGTGTGTGTGTATATATATATATAAAAAATATATACATATACATATATATATATATGTATGTATATATGTGCATACATACATACATACATACATACATACACATGCACATGCATACATTCATTCGTACATACATACACATACATCTTTATATACATGCATACATACATACATACATACATACATACATACATCCATGCATGCATGCATGCATGCATGCATGCATGCATGCACACATATACACAGACACACATACACAGACACATACACAACTTACAATACATCACATCACATCACGTCGCGTCACATGACATGACATGACATTTAAAAATGGGTGTCGAGTTTGCCGAGCGGATGCATTGGAGGGGGTCATGAGCTTCATTCATGCTCCCAGCACGATGCAATTCGGCTGTTAGCTGCTGAGTCTGCAAGAGGGTCACCATAGCCGCGCCAGCGACTGTTGCAGCCAACTCTGCTGCATCCGCCACCTCAGACCCACCCCTTGCCGGCTACGAGCGAGATGCTCTTGCGGCAAAATCTGCTGAAAGAGAACTTCAGCACACGGGCTCTCCGAATCTTGATTGCTTCTCATGGCACCCTGGAAGCATTCTTGTCACCACAGGCTGCGGTGAGAACACCTGGGTGGGCGTCGGTGCACGAATTCCTTCCTTCTGCTTCACCCTAAAACTGGGCAACATTTGCGCATACCCCAGAGCCCAACGAGCAGCAGTCATCGGGAAGAACTGGCAACGGAATTGTACATTGCGAGTAAGGGTGAGCAAGCGCAGTCGTTCGTTGCACGAAACCGTCATAACTTACCACGGCACGAGAGTCCTCATTCACAATTCTGTTCAAAAATTAGCCGGAATGGTGCGTGACGCCAACTTGGGCAAACGCATAAAAACCTAGACATTAAGATTAGGATCTTACAGAAACTCTGAGAATTATGCGCTGTGCGTCGATCATTGTATGGTGCTGCAAGCTACGGGACTTTTGGGTCTTCTCAGCCTCGCCATGGGGAATCAGCTACCAAATTCTGCAGGCGGTGTAACAACGCAGTCAGCAAGAACTGAGGCGTTAAAGGGTTGCAGCCCCCTGTGCGAATACAGATGCTAGATGGGTTGTGCTTGTAGACTTGTGAAACCTGTCTAGCCTTTGTTTCTGCTGAGCTTCGCTTGGCCCTGGTGGATGGACTGCCTGTCAAGCAAGGTAACAACTTCCCCAAATTAGGAGGGTCGGACTGCACTGCCAAGAGCAACCCAATGATCCCTACTTGACTGCAGTGAGCACTCTGAAACCTACGCCGCTGCTTGCACATTCTGGAGCACTCAGCTTTGTGCACGGGCCGTGCCGAAGCAGTGCCGATGTCAGTTGCGGGGTGGAACTGCTTCCATCTGCTTCCGACAACGGCAGAGAGTCTCATCCCATCGGCCGGCCTGGCTCCTGGGCCGCCTGCGTTTCCAGCACTCCATGCGGCGTAGCATCAGTACGAGTATACACTATACAGCATTCAAGATCTAGCGCCATTCGTTACAGTTCTTTCGGTATAATGATTGGGAAAAACGCTCTTAAGACTGGCCTGCAGGAGGCTGCTCGTCACCTCGACGGCATTGCTCCAGTCGAAACTATCCTCCATCTTGTCCTGGCAGCGGGGGTGCCGAGGTGAAAATCGAGTCACAGCCACGACGCTGTTCAGAAGAACCGAGCCAACACCTAGCAAGTCTTAGCAAGTCCTGTTGGGGGAGCTGGGACACCTACATACCTGCACACCTGCGCATTATGATGCTGAACACACACGTAGCTTCCTTGCTGAGTCGTTGCTTCAGGTGTTTCATAGGGCTCCCTCACCGTCCTTGGCACCGGCAATCGCTGTATCCAGCTGGTCCTTCGAGACGCATGCACGCCTTCTTGGGCACACTTTCATCTCACGGAGGACGGCAAACATGGCTCTTAAAATAGCTGGGTGCAGGTCTTCCCATATGATGGGGTGCAAATTCTGCCTCAACTCCCTTCCCAGAACACCCATAGAAGAACCAGTGACCAGTGCCTCTCCAATGTCTGCTCAAGTTCCCTGCATGTTGATTCAAGTTCCATTCGATGGTGAACTTCTCGATCGTCTGAGAAAAACAAACGAAATTTTGAAACCTAGGCCTCAGCAGATGCGACCGGTCTGTCCTGTAGATTTTGCGCGCCTGAGCATGTCAGGCCACCCGTGGAGCAGAAGTTGACAAGCAGTGACTAGCAGTCACCAACGAGAGAAAAATCATGAAATTCAAGAATAAGTGTATCACTTTGGATCGGCTGTTCTGGCACTGACATGCAAAAGGCTACGTGGTTGCCTGACAACCTTGCCGCCCCTGCCCTCTCTGAAATGCACGTCCGAGCACGCTCGGCAGCCGCCAGGTCCTGTCATGCTTGACGAAAACGCCTACTGGGTCCATCGCGTGCTTGTGCATGTTTCTGCAAACAGTTGAATGTCTTTTCGGAGGGGGCTTCGTCACGACAGGGTCCTTTCGCTCCAAATGCAACGAATGCCCGTTGTTCCTCGGCAGTTCATTAGTCGTTGCAGTACCCAAGAGCTCTGCTTTCCGCACAACGACGGTTCTAGGCTGAATGGACTTTTGCCTGCGGCCAGGTCACGGTGCCAAAAAGCGGAGCAGCGCCTTGGACCTTTTTGCGAGTTGCAGGCGAAGCACACATTGCACAAAGAATTCTTTGATGGATCGGGCGACAGGGAAGACGCCCGATGAGGGAGGTCACACACTAAGCACTCTTTCCGTGCCCGGCAAGTCTGGCCAAACGACTCTGCAGCACCCAGCTTGATGTTGAAACTGTGCAAGGCCTTGGCTTCGGTCTGTTGCAGAATGAAGCTGCGACTTGCAACTATCAGTGAAGGACCATGAGCAGACCTGGCTGCAGAAACACGGCATTGTCTCGATATCTTGACTGCTGCCAAGATTCCGCTGAGAACTCGTCCACAGACAAAATGCCTGAAGTGGGCAGAAGACAGCCGAGTGCTGAAAGGAGGGCGGATACAGCTGGCGTGGCAGATCTTTTCTCCGGAGTCTACCAGATTACGCAGCAGGTCCTGGGCTCGCGTTGCATTCTCCTTGCTGCTAGTGTTTACTGTTTACGCACGCTTACAGTTTACACATTTCCCGGAAGTCTTTCTCAAGAAGCGGGCCGTCGCCGTCGAGGTCGAAGCGTTCGAAGGCTGTGGCCATCACAACGCCTTGAACTGCAGCAGAGCACTGCAGCCGCAGCGAAAGCTGAACAAAATCGGCTATGCATGAGGCACGATCCAGCAGAATGCGCCATCGCGAGCTCGAACAAGCTTCTTGCTTCCTATGGTGCCGTCCCTCTGACCTAATCAACCCGTCCAGACTCCGACACAGTGCCTTCAACATCTAAACATCATCAACAGTGCATGGATGCATGCTACCGCTGCTGTATGAATGCCCTGCCACTTAAATTAAATGTCGGCTGCCCTTTACTGGATCGATGATCTTTCTGTTTCCTGTCGGGGACTTACCGGCGAAAAGGAGACTGCCGCCCAAGGCTCGGAGTTGTGCCAAGGTTAGCTGATGGTGCGTGCCACGCAAAGCCAACAGAAGATCGCGGGTGCCCACCTTCAGTGTGCCGTCGCAGCTAAAGGGCTAAGGGGACATCTCAGGCGTATGCACCGACTACTGGTTGAAGTCGTATGCCAGCGTTTGAGCAACAGATTGCAAAGCGCATGTGTCCATCCGCTTCTAGTCCGACTTATCTTGCGGAATTGGACCGAGTGATTTCGAGGGCCCGAGAGTGTCTGCTTCGCAAACCAACTAAGTTTGACTTGACTCTTCATACTCTTCTAAGACCTGCTGGCATTATCTGCCTGAAACGAGATCAACAGAGCGCCAGCAATGGTGCAAACATGTGCTAAACAAAGTGACCAGGAAGTTTTGGGGAAGAGTCAGGCAAGTTTGGATGAACCCCGTGCTTGGGGAGTCTTGGGAAGCGTAGCTTCGACTTTCTGGTGATCTTGCGACCCAGGTTGTGTCACATTGGTCGGTGTCTGTCCAAACCATGAACGAAGGTGTCGGATGGAGGGCTGCAGTGGTCCATATACTGAGCCCCTGGATTCACGGATTGCCTACGCAGCCTCTCCAAACACTGACATGCTCGGACACCTGAAGTTGACTGAAGCTACATTTGCCGTGTGCTTGGCGGCTGCCCAACCAAAGACCGAACATGTGGGGCCATGGCGGCTCTCTTGAGTCAAGCCGCAGCAAACGATTGACGGCTCAGCGGTTCCTCCAGGGCTTTGAAGTGAATTGAACAGGCTTGAAGACAGCTGGTCAAACTTCGCAACCTGTTGAGCAAAAGCTGCTTCACGTCATGTCGTCCCACCGGTCGAGCTTGAAGTCTCTTTTCAACTCCACAACTCCACCAGCTACGAACACAGACCCCTGATGCGCGAATGCTGAAATGCGTTCTTGTGTCTAACGGGGCCGAGGGCAACCGAAAGATGCATTCAGACACCGCGGTCATGGCACAATGCTGGCGTCTCCTTCCCGCTCTCGGTCAACATCGTGTGCAGCTGCTCCGCATCACCAGCCTAGTCTCAAGGCTTTGAAACTGTTGCCAACGTTGTATGCTCGAACAGAAATCGATTCATTTGCCGGCGAGCGTCGTGAAATCCGACCTGGCAGGCCGCTCGGGCCAGGCTACGTGCTGGTAAGTTTGCCACAACGGTCCAACTCGCATCTGCCGTGCTGCAAAGGCACCTGATATCTGCGATTCAGCTCTTTCACAGCCTTGGCTTCTCTGTGCAACTTAGCGAGACAAGCAACATGTCGAGTCGTGGGGTGGCACAACCTCCGCCTTTTCCTGGCCCCGCAACTCGCAACTCACACCGACTCACACCTGCTCCTTGTCATGCATCCCGCTCGCCTGTGGTATGTTTCGACTGCAGGCAGGAAGCTTCTTGCACTGTTGCGAAGCTTGCGTCGCCTCAGTACGATGCAAGAGTCACAAGGAACCCCACAAGACCTTGCAACTACTCCTCGGCACCAACGCTTGACCTTGCACCACTACCAGCCTTTGCATGGTCTTGCATGTTGCTGCATCGTGACGGCTCACGGCTCATCTGTCGGAATCTGTCGGAACCGGTCAGTTTCTGTGTTCTTCCGGCCGAGGCACCCTCGGAAGAACGCGGCAAGCCGTCGTAAAGCCTGCAACGGGAGCTTCGTTTCGGAATTTCGGAGAGCCGTGCTGGCGGAAAGCAGAAACCCCGACAGCATCACACTTGACCTACGCAGCGAATGCCTGGCCAGCTCGGTGATGCCCGGAACTTTCGCCACATCAATCCTGCACTGCAGGACGCGTCAGGTCGCAACAGGTCAGCTGCCCTTCCAACAGAGCTGGAACACATTATGTACAGATCCCGCAAGTCATCAACAGTCACGACCATTCCCTCTGTCACTGGTCCCCCATTCCTTCCCAAAAAAAAGTTGTTCTGTTGCGACTTCGAAGATTAAATGCTGATTCGCCTCTTGGTTGGAGAGGACGTAGGCGAGGAAGCATCGGCATCGTCTTCTGGATGGCCTGCACCGCGACAGAGCATTCATGGTTCCATGGTGGACGCCATGTCTGGCACTGCAAGTGGGCACCGGCAAACTACGAAAGCTCCACCTGCTGCTTTGCAGCTGTGAGCGGAAAGCCGGGACAGCAATGTCGGGCAGGCAGACCTGAGTTGTGGGCCCAGGCAAACACAAAACTTTTGCCGCACCAAAGTTCCCTCACAAACTCCGTCCAGGCGTCATCTCTGCTGGCAGAGTGTGCACACGTGGCATTCGACGGCGATATCGGGCGAAGTTGTCGGGCGACTCCTCTGACTCCTCTGTGGGGAGACCGCCAGGAAACATGCGAACTTGAAGCGGGCAGCAGTCCCAGCCTCGCTTAGGAGGGAGTGAGACTGCCGCTTCAAGAACATCAGGCTTGGCCTGATCAAACTCTTGCACAGGCGCCTGACCAAGGGTGGGATTAACTCTGCTATACATCGTGCTGGCGCAGTCGAGTTGCTTCGACATTGGCATCGGCGCTGCAGGTGCCGTGACGGCATTCGACCTGTGCGTGGATGTCCATCTCTTCATACATACATATGTATGTATCTGTGTGTATATATATAAATACAGATATGGACTGATATAGATATGTATGCATTGCCAGATATAGATTTTTCCCTCGCGCTCTGCTGAGGCTGCGAGGTGACGATGGCCAACCAGCTGTTTGAAAGGACTGCGAACCGAGCGTGCACACGTCATGCACTCGATTAAGTACAGGTCCAAGAGCCATTGATATACATATTAGATACAGGCATGTGTATAAGTTAAATGTAGATATGGATATACATACAGATCTCGATACAGGCAGAGACACAACTTTGGATATAGAAATAGATAAGATACAGACATGATATAGACACAGGTATAGATCTAGATGATACAAACGCAAGACTGAGACCAAGATGTAAATTATGATTGTTGCGGCCCTATGCCAAGCACTCGCAGGTCCCTGTACTCACAGTGAGTAGGAAAGAAAGCGGAGGACCTGAGGAGCTTCTTGCACGTTGGCAACCCCACCAGCTTGTTTCAGACTGGAAGGTTTACTGCCACCAGCCTGTGAAGTTGAAAGATGGCGTAAGGAAAAACAGAGGAAGGAGTAGCTGGGGCCCGTGGGGTATGGCTGAGCCAACGCACGCCAGTTCGGCGCATTGCTCAACCCAGTGGAGTCTTCGGCCCGGTCTAATCCCTGACTTTACATTGCCACCCCTGTAAACAAAAGCCTTCGTACAAACACAGTTCCGTTCCAGGTTGCCCGGAGTTGCTCTCAAAACGTGACCAAACAACTTCAGCCGTGTCCTTTGGACGTAGTGAGTGAAGGGGGTTGGTCGGCCAGAGCTTTGACTCCCTTGTTGCGAATGGTCTGCGCGTGGGGGTTGTCGGTGAGACCTTTGGTGTACAAGATGGCTTTGATCCGCTGGATCTTGCGAAGTGACTGTGAATGAAAGGCCTCAATCCTGTGGAGAGCCTTGTGGAGAGGTCCGTCTTGCTCGAGGAATCGGATCTCAGCCTAACTCCTAGGTAGTTGGCCTGAGTAACCTGTTTGAGGCGTTCTCCAGTGAGGAAGTAGACGCTGTTGACTGCAGCCTGTGAACGGGGCAGCTCGCACTTCTTGTAGTTCAGGGTAAGGTTGCTCTGAGCAGCCAGCCACTTCCTGAATGATCCTGAATGGTGTGCAGTATCAACTGTCCTCTCGCGGCGGTGAGTCTGAAACTGGCCGTGTCATCTGCGGATGCCAAGTCGTAGAAAGGGTGGTTTTGGCTGAAATTCAATAGCCATGGCAACATTGGCCATGCTTCTGGAGGGCCTCGTCGACGTCGGCCATGGTCAAGCTGTGCACCACCAAGAACAAGTAAGGGGGAAGCGGGCAGCCCTGCCCAATCCCCGAACTGGCCTGTGAAGGTGGCTGGCTGGTTTGTCCGGCGGCCCGGACTAGACGTAGATATAGATATATCTGCTGTATGTGCGCACGTATGCCTGCAAGCATGCGCACCACGTATGCATGTGTGTACGCCCGTACGACTGCAGCTCGGGAGGCACAAACATGCACGTCTATCAATCAGTTCATTGTCAATCTCAAGCTTCCAATTTCAGGCAACTGGACTTCGTATCACTGGACCCAGAGTAAGGGATACGAGTGTCCCGGCTCAACACTTCTCCGAGTGGCCACGAGGAACATAAGCGTTGTCGAACAGCACGTGGCGCCACGTGAGCCTCGCACAGCTTTGTGCACTCGAATGCAGTCCATGACGCCTGCTCATCCATGCCCTCAAGGCTTCGCTGAAGCTCGCAGACAATTACAAACCCGCGCTGCGCACTGCACCGGACGAAACGAAATTCTCCCTGAATTTGTTAATTCATCGCTGGAAAAGGTATTTCTTGAAGTAAGAGCGCTCACGCCATCGCGAGGGTAGTAATTACTCAGCGATGACATCCTAGGAATAACTCCATATGCATGGTACAACCTCTTGCTTGTGCATGTGCTCCACCGGGTTTGTGGGATTCTCCCTGCACCCGAGGGTTGAGGGGTAGTGCGGCAGAGTGGCCGCCGCGCGACAGGCGCAGCTATACACCCATCCTCGGTTTGCATGCGGATCAAAATACGCCAGGCCTAAGGGCTCTCAAAGCGTCACCATCCAAATGAATTCTGAACAGCAGCGGACAGCTTTCCTCACGCCTCGTCGACGGGCGCCTCACAGAAGCAGACCCGTGAGATGTTCATGCAGATTAATGCAGGCTGAGAAGGTCCCACATGTTCGCTCTGTAAGATTGATTGACGTCGAACCCTGATCCAAAAAACAGAAAGACGGAGCCAGCCCGTGTCGTTAGGAAAGCAAGTGGTTCAAAGTGCTCCCAGCGACGAGAGATGAAGGCGATTGCCGCGCCGGCAACAAAAGCCGAGGTGAAGGCCTCGGCGCAGCTTGCAGGCTTCACCCAGTTGCCGGCGACGTCTTGCACAGGGCATATATCAATGATTATCAAATCATGTCATCGTTTAGCATGAGTGTCATACATGCAGGTGGGGGAATGCCTGTGTGTCTGTGTTTGACACCTCCGGTTAACGTTACTTCAGGGGGCGAAGCTCCAGGACTGTAGGTCCGGGGACCCAATCGCACGGCAATATATGATCTGGCCAGTTCGTCGTGTTGTCACGCCTTGCTGTGACAAGCCATGCCACTCTTTGCGAAATGCACCAGATGGCTCATCCACTTTTGGTACACCATGTCACTATGTGGGCCATGCCGGGATTGGCCGCGATCCTATATTACATCCCAGGCGCCGTGTGCCGTATGCTGCTCCGTTATGAAATTCTAGAGCATGCATGCTACGCACATCAGGTGCCGAACAAAAGGCTAAGTGTGGTGGTCAAGCTGGGCCTTCTGAAATAAGCTAAGCCGTGCACAGAGGAACCACTGTCATAATCGCTGCCTGCACAGAGGCATCGAGCAGCAGCAGCCGCTGTGGCAGCAGCAGTGGCAGTAGCGGTAGCATAGCAGCAGCAGCGGCAGCAGCAGCAGCAGCAGCAGCAGTAGCTGCAGCTGCAGCCATAGCTGTAGCTGCAGCAGCCGTAGCAGCAGCAGTATTTGTAGTAGTCGTGGTAGTCGTCGTCGTGAAGTAGGTCTTGAAAGTCGGGTGCCGTGATTGTGCACAGCGTATCGCTTGACTGACATGACTACGGAGAATTTCGGAGACTTTTGCAAGCCTTGTTATTAATAGAATTCGTGGCAGTTCATGGAACAAGCAGTGTTCCATTGGTTCACGGATTGAGCATACGTTTGAGTCGTACGATGCGTTCACATTGCTTTTGCTCTTTTGTGTGGCTTCTGGGCCGGATAGTAACGTACATCCCCATACGATGTCCCCTGTCCTGGGTTCTGGGTCCGCGGACAAAGCCGATCAACGCTAATTACAGGATACAGCTTGCCTTTGAGATCCAACCACCGGTGCACTGCCAACGATTTATTTCGCGGACTGTACCCACGGAATGTTGCGATTTTCAGTGGCCTCCCAGCCTTTCAGCGAAGACAAACTTCGCCGAGAAGCTCCACTTTGAGAAACTGGGGAGCTCAATTGCCATCGAAGAAACCAATTTCGAAATCGACCCGCAGCCTGAGAATTTATCTTTTCGGACTATTAGAGCTGTATAGTTCGGAAATCGACGAGGGTCTCTCGCAAATAGCCTGCTTCTGATCCAGCGCATTTCCGGAAGAATACATGTAAATCGCTACAAGAACAGCAGCCAGAGGACGTCATAAAAAACAACCGCTCCAAGGATACATTTTTCAAGACGACACTTTAAGTATGACCGATTCCGATACCCGCAAGTGATACTACGCGAAGTTAGAGCATGTCCTAACGTGCCCGCCTTGCCCATCTTCCTTTTCCATATCCTTGGCCAAGCAGCAGAGGCTTCCAAGCAAAGACCCAGAGTGACTACTCTCAATCAATCAATGTTAGGGTGAGAACATAAGTCTGCCAAGCTTCATAGGCGAATTCGCTATCAGGTGGCATTTCAGAAGACACGACATGCTGCGGACCTGAGCGAATAAATGCTTAAATGCCCAGCCCAGCCAAGCAAACCTTCGGTTGCCTTCGATCCTTTCGTCGTTCTTGAACATGTATGAATGGTCTGCGGTGCTCACGAGCATAAGGCTCTGACACGATGTGCCAACCGAAAAGGAAGTGAAGCACCACCTGCATAATCAGATACTCAAGCATGAGTTTTTGCGCAGGCTGGATTGATTAAAATGCCGGCTGGTTGGGTCACTTGTGTCCCTGGCACGTCACTCCGGTTCAAGACATGCGAACCCATGCGGTGGCCAGATCATGCCCATTGCGCGCTGTCCTGACCCCCTGTCCGCATGAACTCCACTGTTGGTGAGGAAGGAATTGGTTTGAACTCTCTCCACTGGACGCACCTGGATAGGGAGCGGTTGGGGACTTGTCGCTGCTCGCCACCTGCTGGCTTGCACAACAGCAGCTGTCACTCGCCACAGTTGCAGTGACTGACTGTGCCGCACCGGCTGTGGATTTGACAACGGACCAGCTTTGTTTCCGGCCAAGCCACCGTGCCGCCTTTGTACCAGGACAGCCACAGCCAATGCACTCAGGCCTTGCCGGGCATGGCTCACACAGATCTCTTGGAAAGTTGGGAGGCATTGGATGTGCTGCCATGCATGAAAGTAAGATCTGCACAGGGGTGAGAAGTACAGTTTGTTTGAAAACCCTCTGGCTACATTGATAGAAGCCGAGATTCTCAATAGAAATGCCACCGGCAAAAACCTGCCCAGGGCAGAAACTGCAAATCGCAAAATGAAGTCAAACAAAAGCGGAATGCCAACTCAGCCCCTGCTACAAATGGTCACCGTCAGACTTTCTGAGACAGGCGCCTCATCCGACGCACCATGGCTCCGAAAGACCTTTTTTTGCTGATCGACACCTTGCATACATGTGCACATGCAGCGCAAATTCTTAAATCGCGAAGATGCTGCACTCCCGGCAGGTGCCCAAGCTTTCCGGTTGAGACGTCGTCGCCAAGCAAGGTTTTCGCTGCACATTTCACTTTTGCAGCGAAGCTTCTGTACGGAAAACGGAGGCCATGGCCTGAGGCCCACATTGCACACAGCACCGCAGACTACCACTTTGCCTGCCCAAAGCCCGATTCCAGAATTCAAGCACAAGAAAAGAGGGGCACAATTAACGCAATCTTTACACCGTAGGCATCCGCCTCTCCGAGTCTTGACGAGCCCTGTTCCTCGGGCCGGAAGTTAGAAAACCGAGCCTATAAGGTGAATCAGAACATTGGCCTGGCGACTGGCGACACTTTCAACCGGGCCCCACTCCAAGAATCTCGGCCCAGCTGCGCTCGCTATGGCCGAAGCGCTGACCTGGACATTCGGCGAACCACGGGGAATCTGCCTAGATCGGAAGCTTGCTGTGCTTGCGTGTTGGCGTAACTCCAATCAAGGTACGTGACAAGCGGCCAGCAGATGACAAACCCTTGGGCGAGAGACCTAGGGACCTTGGGGAGAGAAGGATGGCCACTATTCCCAAGGCAGTACTTGCTCCACATGCACACTGATTTTCAAGTTCATCACCTTGCCTGACAGGTGTGTTGCGATGTGCGTCTAGATGCCTGACCGGTCGCAGAACTAAATTGTCTGCCGAGCCCCGGACAGCAAGGTAATGAAGGCAGCTCAGAGCCAGATTGGCGGCCGAATGCTGTGCAGGATGTCCGTTGCAAGAGGCTGTACTAGTAACTAGTACCATGTGCTTGTTTGCTTATGCTGCCGAAAATCTTATCTAAGACTGGCCTGACCGGACAAGAGAGAGCCTTAGCTCACCCAGCCCTCTCGATATGTGCAAAAGCCAGAAAAACCTGCGGATAGATGCGGCCTCTGGCAAGCCATGCCGCCTGAGCATGTCGAAATCCAGGGGCGCTGGCCGGCAACCACTGGTAAACAACGGAGCGCTGGACAATAGCAAATCACACACCCGTCCCACAGATCCCCACAGATCATTGCACTGAATCTGCATGAACGTCGGCAGCTCGTGACGACACCCAGCCTGCCAGAAGCCACGATCCTGACCTCAAACTGCTACCGCAACACGGTAGCCGTCTCGGGTCGCTGAGACTCTTCGACTTGAACGCTCCATTAGACACCTAAAGGGACCTAAAGCCTACCGGCTCGGAATGTCGACAAGCTCCCTGCAATTCGCACGTGGGGGATTCGGGCACACTTTCGGGCACGGCCTAAGCAGCTGCAAAGCTGGCGCTGAGCCCCCTGGGCTCAGGCCGGCGACAGCGACCGAGCTATGGTACGGACCTGGCCCTGCAAGCCACATGCACTCGACCCCCGACTCAGAGAAGTCTTGAATGACAAACCCTGCTTCCAGCTGTGACAGAAGAGAAGGATTTCAGAGGGACTCCCACTTCGCTGAGACTGCTTGGCTCGAATGCCCCGGGCCCAACTCCGGAGAGTCTGCATGCTGGCCAATTCCAGGAGATTCTCCCAAGAGCATGCAACACCCCAACCACCAATCGAGCAACATATACCTTTCTGCCACACTGTGCCTTGAGGTGTTTTGCAAAACTAGTGCCAAGGGAACAGGACAGTAATAAACAGACATCAGCAACGCCCGTAATGCGTCCAGCCTTGTTCAAATGGACCCGCGCGGTAGCATTACGACACGCCTGCCGGAAGGGTTCAAGGTGCGTCGGCACATGTGCGAAGATCGGAAGGGCGAAAGGAAGCTTCACGCCCAAATGTACTGCCCTGGAACGAACCGGCTGTCTTTATGTATTCTTATGTCACCAAAGCTCTTACTTATCTTATACAAAGGCTCTCACTGACTAACCCCAACCATGCATGCGGCACACGGACGGCTCGGCAACAAGTTCTGGCTGCTTTACAAGGCCTCCAACAAACTCGAGAGACATAGCCAGCTCTAACTTGCAATGAGAATCAAGCATGGTCCTCCTGATCTTGTGGACGAGGTACCGGCCTTGTTCTATCATGCTGAAAGCAGGTATGACAGGATCTTTGGGCTCACGAGGGGCGTGTGCGCAATGCAACCGAACCAGTCCAGCACCATGTCAAGCACACGTTCTTCCTCGCGGAGGTCTAACGGAAAAAAAATGTCTCGGCAGCCCCATGGCACATGTCTGCCGGTCTCCATCACACCCGAACCTTCTCGTCGTCCATTGCTATGTCAGCTTCTGAAGTTTGTGTTCTTCAAGATTTTCGTTGGCAGCACCACCGTGGGCTCCATCATTCGTGTCGCTGAGTGAAACTACGAACTGCCGACATCCGCCAGCAGGACGGTAGCAGGGCTCCTGGTTCGTGCCATCCACCCACCTCCCTGAGCCGCTTGCTAGTTACACTACAACCTCAAGGGCGCCTAGTTGACTCTATGTGATCGCGAGCCGATTGCATTGCTCGGCCTGAGGTGCTATGTGCAGACGGACTTCAGTGGATGAGCAGAATCCGAGCAGAATCAGCTCAGCCGCACCGCAGTGAAACCTGCTTTGCAGGTGCTTTAGCCTAGCTTTGAAACTTGCCGGCAGCCCAGCCAGCGCCATTCATCAGCAGGCTGGTGCATCGCATGCATCCCGTGCCCTATCTTACTCAGCTAGGGACACCTTCGGGATATCCTCTCGCTTCTTCCATGAATGGCTGCGGCACAAAGCTATCGGCGGAACTGGTAGGGGTGATCCTCACACCAAGCCGGACAATTAAATCTTCATTCGGCCTGTGGGCATCGACCTCCTCTCTTGCAGGGCGGGAAGCTGAAGGTTTTTGCCATGACACTTGGCTTTGGCACTGCGGTCAACGACATCAACCTTCCAGCTTCGGACCTGTCGTGTCAGAAATGCTGCAGGGTTTAGCCTGCGACACTGATCTGTGTGACATTCTTCCTGTCTGGTATCTGGGAAGTCCCCATCCAGATTAAGCCCGCAGCTCCGTTAATGTCGTGACATGTTGTTTCCCGGGCCGCACACGAAGGCTTGGGCGATGGGACCTTCCTCACTTCCTCCAACGCCACATCACTAATGTGAACGATGAGGTTCTCCACAAACTGTGTGCTCAAGCGGGTCTGTCCGGGAACTTTCCAGCATGGAAGCAATTGCCGGATAGCCGAGGCGAGCCATGGCCAGAACAAAGTAACGGAAGACTGCAGCCTCAAACCTGCACACTTTTTCGAGTTATGGTCGAATGATGTCGGTAGACAAACGAGGTGAGGGCAGTGCCTCGGCGCCTCGGCTCTGGATTCCGAGCTCTTGCTGCTGAAAAAGGCTTCGACAAATTCCTAACTTATTTCTTCCGATTTTCGCCGCATCTCTCAGAAAGCAAAGTTGGAGATCCTCTCTTCCAACACCTGCGGGCCAAGACCGAAAAGGTGACGGTCGGGACCTCTTTGCCTGATGAGCTCTGAACCGCTGCCCCGTTACGACGTCAGGCCCTGCAAATGCCTCGAGATCCGCGGTCAGGAGAAGTGTTTTTTGTAGAGTTCCCTGGACAAGCGGTTCTCCTGCACAGGTAGCTCGAAACCCTGCAGGTCTGCAGAAGTGAATGGATTGACCTTGATCCACTTCTCCAGTTGGTCCATCATGGGAAGTGCCTCTGCCTCAGCTAAGCTGCCGTTTCTGGAGCATTTCCAAAATGCGCAACATGTACCCTGAACAGTGCCAGCCATCCCTGCATACCCCAAGAATATAAACACCAAAGACGGTCGCCACCAAAACTCAGTGAAAAGGGAAACGCTTTTTCCAAGCAGAGGCAGCGCTGATTCAGACGTAAACACCCTTGACCTCTTGCGGTGTGTGACTTGCCAAGGCCAGCTTTCACAACACTCACCGGTACGGGTCAAGGAAGGCTGGACAGTGGGGCAGTGGGGGTGCAGGGCAGGTGAGGCAGGTACAGTAGGGGCTCAAAGTGAAAGCCCAGGCACTGTCGCTCCCGGTGCTGCTTCAGATATCCAGCGGTGAGTCTGGGCACCCTCCGCCGTGAGGCGGACGTGGACATCCTTCCTTGGTGCAAGACTTCGACGAAAGCAGGAGAAGGAACCGTCGGAGGAAAAACTTCCTGGGTCCTAGTGGGTCAGAGACATGTTGTCAGTGATGTGCTCAGAGTAGTCAAGGCAAGCTAGAATCTCATCTTCATGCTGACACTTGTTGCGAGTTTCAGCAGCAAAAAAGCAGAAAGCTGGTTGGCCTGTGCCGGCCGGAAACTGCCAATACACCCCCACAACGAGCGCCGCAACCGCAGCCGCGCGTGCTGCAGCAAAGTTCGCTATGGTTCACCGTGCACACATGGTCTTTGACATGTCAGAAAGTACGACTTCCACAGCTGACAAATGCACGCGTAATGACGAAATATATTATGTAATTGAAGTCGCTAGCGGTAGTAGCCTTAGTAGTAGCAGTAGCAGGAGAAGTAGCAATAGCAGTAGTAGCAGTAGCAGCAG
>CAJNJA010005210.1:0-17920 GCA_905231915.1 Symbiodinium necroappetens
TCGGATTTAGGGTTTAGGATTTCGGATGTAGGGGATTTAGGGTTTCGGGTTTCGGGTCTAGGTTTAGGGCTTAGGGTTTGGGATTTAGGGCTTCAGGGTTTAGGGCTTTGGGGTTTAGGGTTTAGGGGTTGGGGGTTGGGGCTTTAGGGTTTCAGGTTCCCTGAACCCTACACCCTAAATCGCACCTGACGGTCTCGGCTTGGATCTGGGGCGTCGGATGCTTTAGATTTTTGGGTTTTGGATTTAGCAGGGGATTGCAGAGGGTTTGGAGTTTAGGACTTGAGTTTGGGGTTTGGGTCTAGAGACACCTAAACCCTAAACCCCAAAAAGACCTTAAACCCTAAACCCCTAAACCCTAAGCCCCTAAACCCGAAGCTCTAATCATTTCCATGGTTTCTGGATTCAGGACTTCGGCTCTGGGTCTGTAGGTCATCAATGATTTTGGGGGGGCTTGAGATTCAGGTCTCGGGTTCTCCGTCAGTTTAGCTTTTGGGGGCCGTAGAAAATGCCCAATGACGGTTTAGGGTTTAGGGCCCAAGGCCCAAGTTGCCAAGAAGCCCGAGAAGCCCCCCGAACCGTTGGGAAAGCTTGCATTTTCGCGTTGTGCAAGTCGGGGCCAAAATGTTGATGGTAGGCCAATCGATCGACAATTTCAGGGCTCCTGAGCGGTTAGATTAGCGCATTTGTGCCAAACTGCAGAGTTCTTTAAGATGTTCTTCTTGGTGTTGCACAGGTGTTAAGCCCTAAACTCTTAAGCCCAGAACAACAACGTCCTGCACCGCTAGATCCTGGCGCATCCCTTCGATCCTGCAGAAAGCATCAAAGATCCTATGGAATTACAATCTACACATATATCATAAATGTCTACGAGAACCCGAAAAGAAGCAGACGATTGTAAACCACGGATTCTGTGCGTAAGCATCACGACGAACTTCCACAAAATCCCACAAACAATCGGAATCCTGTTAGATCAAAATACTAGCAAGGCACAAGACTTGCTTGCTTCGGGAGATTTCAGGAGTTTCAGAATCACTGCGACTTTAAACTTGTAAAGCCATGGTGGCCTTAATCCTACAAGCCCGAATGATAAGTTCTAGACCTTGAAAGTGCGCTTGGAAACCCTCCTATAGAAGCCTTGCTTGTCGAAGTCCCCATAGAAGCCTTCCTTGTCGAACCCTAAACCTTAAATCCTAAAGCCTAAACCGTAAACCCTGAACCCTATACCCAAAGCCCTAAACCCTAAAGCCTAAACCCCAAACTCTAAATCCTAAACCCTGAAAGCTAAGCCGTCAGGATGTTTGGCAAGACCGAAGCCGTCTATGTCGAACTGCAAGTCCACTCTCCCGGCACCGAGGTGCCTTGTCTGGTCATTTCCTGCATATCGTAGTATCGCAGTTTATATCTTGGTGCTTATGTGTTTGAGGGACATAGTCTAGTTCTGTATTCTGCGTAGTTTCGGTAGAGCTTTAAGGGTTTGGGATTGGGGCTTATTGGTTCTGTTGGAATGAAGCAGAGCTTACTGTGCCACAGTGGATTTCAATCATAAGATGCACACCGTGCAAAAGCACTAAGGGTAACGAGGCTCCGTCAGATCTTCATCCGAAGTCTAAGGCTCAAGGTTTTGCGGTTCTTTCCATCTCACGAGATCGTCTTGTGGAAGCAGTTTACTAGCACTCTTTTTTTTCTGCTCAACACGCAATCCCACATCTGAACCCTCAGCCTCGTAACCCCAAGCCCAGAGAAGTTGGAACTGGGCCCTGAACCCCTAAACCGTAGACCCGAAACCCAAAGAAGAGCGCAAAACCCTAAGTTGGAGCAAAAAAGTCCGTTCAAGGCCTACAGGACGGATGCTGGCCAAGCACAGACCATGCACGAGGCGAAGACTCAGGCAGATGGCACGAATTAACTTAGCAGCCTGAACGTTTAGGGTCTGGGGTTTAGGGTTTAGGCCTCCATATGGTTGATGATATACATCCTGCATTACCCATAGTAAGGAATATAAACCATAATTCCCATAGTTTAGGGTCCCTAAGGTGACGCAGGATTTATGTCATCAACAGTACCAATATTGTTCCCTACCTAGGGCTCTTTATTCATAGCATGTTACAATTGTACCATAGCTCTACGTGGAGGCAAGAGTATGCGTCAGGCATCTAACTCTAAAAGTCTACTTTAGTCCATTGCAGTATACTACAGCATGCTATAGTATACTAAAGTATACCTACCAAACAGCATACTCTTGCTGCACCTTAAGAGTATAGTATAGTATACTATAGTATACTGTACCTGTATACCCTTACTATCTACTTGAGTATACGATAGCATGCTTTAAAGACAGGCGGGCCTGGGGTTTCCTCGCTGAGCTAGTTTTTGAACGTCCGGACTCCTGATGACGTCGGATTGCTGAGCCCTCGGCTGCTGTCCACATTCTCTTCAGGGTTCAGGCTTTACCTAGACCCCAAAGAACCTACTTTCTTAAGGGCTTATATATAAGAAAATCATAATAAGGAGCCCTAAAAGAGGGAGGTTCTAAGAACCTACTTATTTAAGGACTTATATAGGGAAATCACAATAAGGAGCCAGGTTCTTTAGGGTCCAGGTAGGGTTTAGGGGTTTAGGGGTTCGATCTGAACCTGCTAAGCCGCTAAGGTGAGTCACCATCTTTTGAATCAAGAAGGGTTTAGGGGTTTGGGGTTTAGGGTTTAGAGTTTAGGGGTTTAGGGTTTAGGGTGTAGGGCCCAAAGCCGACTGCTTCAGTAAGTGTGAGAGAAACCTGGTACCTCTCGGAAGCCCTAAAGCTTCGATTCGATGCAAACAAGTTGTGGAGGTTTCTAGGGCGTGGTGGCTGCTTGAAGACGCGAATGCGATACCGACCTGAGCCGCAACCCTAAAAGGATAATTAAAGTTCTCTAAGGACTGAGCCCAGCAGGTTCAGAGTCGACAGATCGGAAGATTTCACAAGGAATTATCATGAGTGTAACTCGCTCCATGAACATGATTATTCAAGGGGCTGCGCCAGGTGTGGGCAGCGCGACCTCTCCCAGAGTTAGCACGTCATGGGCGGAATTTTCTTTTCCGGATATATAGAGAAGGAAGCGGCCCTCACAACCTCAAGCTCGCACGATTTGCGGAGGGCGCTGGGGCGAGTAACAGGCCTGCAGCGCGACACACGACATCGGCCTCTGCACAAGCCCCCCCTCCGCCACGGCCCAGGGGCTCAGCTGATGCTCGTGATGCGCTCCCCCCCCGACGCTGCCAGCACGCATGCGAAACTCGATATTCGCCGGGGCATGGCCCCGCAACGCGCGCATGTTCCGCGCCGCACTCCGGGCATGTTCTCGGGCAGCCCTGTAATGGCGGGAGCAGGTTCGATGAAGCAGGGCCGGCAGCAATGGCAGGCCGCCTTTGAAAGGCTTCGCCTTATTGGAGCCTCGCAAAAAGCTCCAGGCCTAGGCGGCCCACTCAGAAAGAGAGCATGCTGTGCTGCCCGATTCCAGGGAACACCGACGCCGCCGACACCCTAACCCCCGCCCTGTGACTGTTACTGACAGAACAAGTTCATGATCCACCCCTGGTACCACTTGTCTATGTAGAGGATATGCATCAAAGCATTATCAAGCACTACAACTACGGCCCCCCCTCCACAGAACGTATCTATGCATTAGACACATCTAGGTGAATAAGCATGTGCGTATGCAACTATGTATGTATACATACGGTTGTACCACTTTTTTATGTAGTTATGTAAGTGAGTAAGTATGTATGTAAAGCCCCACATCCTACATATCAGTGTTTATGGCTTAAGGGTCATGGCTTAAGGTTTAGCTTAGGGTTTAGGTTTTGCTGTTTAAAGCTCGTACACGATATCACCTGTAACTCTACATGTAAGCAAGGCTCTCTGGGCACTCGAAGAGAAGTTTTCCTGGCGCGCCAGCCAGGACGGAGGGTTCCTGCTCCGGCTTGAGAGTTTGGGGGTTCTCCACAACCCGTATGTGTATGTATGTATATATATATATATGTATACGTGTATGTAAGTATGTATGCATGTATGTATTTCTGTAGGTAAGTATGCATGTATGTATGTACGTAGGTAAGTATGGATGTATGCATGTAGGTAGGTAGGTAGGTAGGTAGGTAGGTAGGTAGGTAGGTAGGTATATATGTCTATATGTGTATATACGTATATGCATATATATATATATCTAGGAATTGGGGCACAGGCTGTGCTGCGATGTGCAGCCCTGATTCAAGCCTCAAGGCCCAGGGATCTTCAGCTCAAGATAGACCAATACCCGTTAATTCAGGAATATACCTTAAATAATAATAGTAAGGCCCCTATAATTTAAGGTATATTCCTTATTTAAGGGGGGGTTTTGGGCTCTCTGGGGGTTGAGACCACAAGCCACTGAGCCTGAACCTCGGCTCTCATACCGGGGCCTAGCTAGTTGTCCATATACTATGGATACTACAATTGATGATAGAAATCCTGCATTACCCATAGTAAGGGGAATATACGATAGGGTCCTTGAGGTAATGCAGGATTTCCATCATCAACAGTATTGCTTAGGCGCTTAGCTGCTTAGGGATGTAGCTGCTACAGTATACCCTTGCAGGCAAAGAGCATGTTTGTTGTGGGGCCATCGGCGGCATCTCCCTTCAATTTTCACGTAAAGCGTTGCATCATACACAGTCTGACTGAGCTGCTTGCAGAATCGTCACGCTGACAAGGCGTGAAGCTGATCAGATTGGTGGGTCTATCATTTGCTTCGATTTGCCAGCCCGAAAACCCTAACCCAGCCCCGCGCCTCAAATCTCAAGCCACCAATGAAACCACCAGATCGCAGCAGCAAGCCCTAAACTCACCCTGAGCTCCTGAACCCAAGCCTTTCAACCTGCCTGACCCGAAACCCCTTGAAACCATCCCTAAACCCTCCACGAAAAAAACCCGAAACCTTGGGCAGAAGCTCAGAAATCCCCCCCCCCCCTCTCCGGCCCCCNNGGTTTAGGGTCTTAGGGTCGTAGGGCTTAAGGATTTAAGGATCTAGCATGGAGGGGTTATGGTTAGGGTCAGCGGGTTTCGGGATAACCTGTAGCCTAAGAAGCCTTCCTGTTTAAGCGGCTTAGCTATACAAGGAAATCTTGAAAAGGGCCTCGAACATGTACTTTGTTCAGGATCCAGGTAGAGTTTTGGGTATAGGTTAGTTGTCAAAGCTTTCCTTCCTTGGTGAGAAGGCTTACACCACAGAAGAGGTAACATATGAAGGTAGAATTCACTGTTAAGCGTGGGCTCTTTTCATAGCGTAGTTGCAGATGGTATCTGGTACAATTTAGATCCAAGGGTTCAGGGGGCTTCTATCACCTGGGGCGATGTTGCAGTTCAGGTCGTTCACCTTTTTGGAATTGCCTCAATCTCTGGACGGGGGCAGATTGATGGGTGTCCAGGTGCATTCTTAGATTTTTGCATTTGTAGGATTGGCTTTCGGAGTAAGTATGTATGTACATTCACAAACACACACATACATGCATGCATGCACGCACACACGCACGCACGCATACATACGTACGTACATACATACATACATACATACATACATACATGCATGCATACATACACATAGATACATAGGTACATACATGCTCACATACATTGGGTGCACGCCGACAAAAGCTATGTTCTGCAAGTATGAAATCACTTAACATCCCGCACGCTGCAAAAAGCGCTCATACCGAGTATTGAGAAGCTTCGGGCAGTTTGAACTAAATCTAAATGCTTCCACAGCAGGCACTGTTGCGGCTTTCGCGCTTTGAGCCCGAGATTCAGGGCTCCTGCTGCAAGAAAAATGACGATGTCTTCAACGATTTCTGCACAAACACACACCAGAGGTACCTTCAGGATTGGTCCCGGCCAGAGGATTGCGGAACACATACATCACATTTGCCCGAAGGGCGCGGGAGAAACAAAAAAAAAAAAACACACACACACACACACGCCGACCTCGAAGTTTCTCTTCTCCCTGCAGTAGCTTTGCAAGGCCTAATGTTGGGGTTTTTAGGGTTCAGAAAGGGGGACGCCGTGGTTCAAGCCGACCTCGATTCTTGGTCTTTCTTGCTGACGCTTTTGTCGCCCGCAATGGGTCCTCGAGTTGAAAGTTGCCGTTGAAAGTTGCTCTGAGGTTTTAGGGCGTAGGGCTGGCAGGATTTGGTTTAGGGTTTAGTTTAGGGTTTAAGTTTAGGGTTTAGTGATATCCCACCTCCATTCCAAGGCAGCCAACAACCCGGAAACGCCGAACCTAAGCTCAAAGCTAACCCCGGAACCCTAATATAGGAGCCTGTTTATCACTACCAATATTATTCCTTAGGATCCCTATCATAGTGTTCTATGAAGGACTACAAAGCCCTATTCTAAGGATTCAGGCCCCTACATCACCTGTAGTTTCAAACAGTAGGTATGACGATTGAACTGATTATAGAGCTAAGCCCCTTAAAACATCCTAAAAACATGTAGGTTATGGGTTCTAGACTAAATTAAATCCTCAGCTCTAAGCCCTAACTCTCGATGAGGTCTTCGATGACCTCTCGACGTTCAGCGAAGTAGAAGTTCGACTTCTCTCCTGCGCTCGGCTCGGAGTAGGGTTTAGGGTTTAGGGTTCACGGGCGATAAGGATTCAAAGCACATAAAGGGTGAGGATCATGCGTTTGGCTCTTCCAGGAAATCTTCATGGTGAGATACCTCTGTTGAGGATTCTGTCAGTAGTACCCTTTTGCCCTTTTTAGTGTGGGGTCCCCTTATTAAAACCGAATAGTACGAAAAAGGGTACCCTTATTATTAAGGGGTTACTGGGGAACCTAGAAGACCCTGGAGGATGGGAAGTTGTAGTTTGCGACTTCGGGGTAGATCCCGGGTTGCACCGGGCGTCGGGCGTTTGCTCCACGCACTCCCATACGGTTGATGATAGAAATCCTGCATTACCCATAAAAAGGAATATACTACAATTCCCAGACTTTAGGGTCCTTACGGTAATGCAGGATTTCTATCATCAACAGTATTTCAACAGTTAGCCCGGAACCGCAAAGGCGGAAACCTATGACACTGCAGCCTTGACTTCACCAAGTGGGGTTTCCAATCTCGGTCTTTGCCAGGCGGTGCCTCACGAATGCCAACTCGTTTGTAGTTAACTTAAACCATTAGACTACAGCTGGATTATCCCTGTATAGCTACAGAGAATGCTACTAGGGCCCCTACACTCGGCTTTAGCCGTTAAGGGGCTGAAGGTGTAGGTGTCATCACGAGCCGGTACATTTCGTTTCAGACCCGTGTCGCACTCAAGTTCTCTACACACACCCAACCCTAGAGCCGAAAAACCTAAACCTCTAAACCCTGCACCCTACATTCAGGTCCAGGCCCTTGGCCCTGAGCCCGAAACCCAGGCTGCAAACACCAAACGATCCTAACCCTCCATACTGTTGATGATAGAAGGCCTGCATTACCCATAGTATGGAATATACCATAATTACCTTAGTTTAGGGCCCTTAGGGTAATGTAGGATTTCTATCATCAACCGTAACTTCAGGTGAGGCGGACAACGAGGAGCTCCTCGGTGAGGCGCTCCTAAAGGTGGACCAAGACGTCGAGGACTCATGGGAAAGGTCCCTCTACCAGATTTAGGGTCCCCTTTAGGGTTTAGGGTTTAGGGGGTTCTTGGGGTTTAGGGGTTTAACAGGGTTCTTAGGGTTTAGGGTTTAGGGGTTTAGACAGTCTACTTAATCTGAATCCGAAAAGACCTGTATGTTTAGGGCTCGCTATAAGATGCTTTCCTTTCAAACCCGTCGAGGTTTTTTTCTGAAAAGCGGCGTCCTTCGACCCAAGATCATCCTTAAACCTCAACCCGAAGCCAAGGAAGCAGCACAACTGAAGCACAAGAGCCCGAATTCCGTATCAACCCCAGGTCAGGAAAGCCTCGGTCCTAAACCCTACAATGGCGCTCCCAAAAAAAATCATTAACGTGAATCTCAGCACCGAAATAGTGATCATAATAATTACAATCCTAACAACAAGAATAATCGTAATGAGCTTAGTCTTAACCTAAACCCCTAAACCCTAAACCCTAAACCCCCCTAAACCCTAAATACGACTGGAGGACTGGGTGGGCTTGGAGGGAGAGCTCGTGGTCCCACTGGTGCGAACGAGTTGGAGCCCCGGAGAAGGGTTTACGGCTTCCGGGGTTTAGGGATTAGGGTTTAGGGTTCATGGCTTCGGGGGTGTAGGATTTAGGGTTTAGGGTTTAGGGTTTAGGTTTGAGGATTCGGGTTTCCGGCTGAGGGATGCTGTTCTAGTTCCAGCTCCCTTCTAATACGACCATAGACCGTAGATGGCTTGAAAGCAACCTTGGTGCAAAGAGGATCAGGGTCAGCTAAAGCCTATTCCTGGCTTTGCACTGTGGGCTTCTGAGCTGGGCAAAAACTGCACTCGTGGAAGTCTGCTTCGGGTTGACTTTTGGGGGTCCGCAGAGTCAGGATTTGTGTTGTAGGGTTTCTCATCGTTTATATTATATAGGGTCCCGTATATACATTCTGAAACCCCTGAAAAGCAGCCTTGAACATTAAAGTTTTTTGGCAAGGTTTTTTCTCCAAGGAGAGGGGCTCTGGTGGAAGAGGCCAGCGCCATTAAAACATGGTTTCATCCAGGTCCGAGGCCCGCGCGGGATGCCTTTAATCACGGGGGGCTTATTAATCAAGAGTTGACATTAAGGGCCTAAAGGGGTTCAGGGCACAGGGCCAAGACTTCATGCAATGATTCGGTTTGAATGTTGACCTTATCGCACCCCGGGCCAACGGCAAACTCTGCGCCCAGTACCACCACTGTCTCCTGCTTCTGACTTCAAGGTAGACGGGTAGGAAACAAGAGCCCGAGTTCACAAGCATCCAACATCCGTATACTCAGTCTACTTAGCTCCTAAACCCCAAACCCTAAACCCTACATTAAACCCATCCCTAAAGCCCTGAGACTTAGCTCCTAAACCCCTTAAATCCCTAAACCGTACACCGTGAAAGCAAAAGCCCGAGAGGAGACCACTCTGGGCCCGCAGCCGTAAACGCCTTCAGCCCTAAACCCCGAAGCTGTAGGCCCTAAACCGAAGGCACTGCATCATATTAAAAATATCACATTATATTATTATAGTGTAGTATAGTATATCATATTATAACATAATATACATCCCATACTCCAATCAGCACACGTCAAACCCTCACCTCTAAGCCAAACCCTGTACCGATCGGTGCCACACATGCCGAGGCCGTGTTTGCGGCTGGGCACCCAGAAAAGCTTGAGCTCAGACCGACACTTTAGAGTTTAGGGTTTGCGGTTTAGGGGAGTACCTAAAGCTAAAACCCCAAACCCGAACCCTGCTGGCCAACACAGACACTTCGAATTGGAGCATGTCACTCTAACAATGAAGACCGTCACGAAGTTGATATCGGCTTTTAAATACTCATGGATGCTCATCGTGGCGGACCTGTACAAACCGTTCGGGTTCATGGTGTCGGATGCTGTAGGCTGGTGTGTTGGCCCAAAATCGCTGAGAAGTCCCTGTCTCAAATGTCCAGGACTTATGCCCTACCTAAACCCAAACCGCTAACGCCTAAGCCCTAGACTCTAACCCCTAAACCTTAAACCCTGAAAGTTTAGGATTTGGGATATTTGGGGTTCCATGCGAGTGTGATTCGTAAGCCTCAGCCACCAGCCCCCGGATCCGGGCCAAGATGCTCAAGCCTGGACCAGGGATATAGCTTTCATGTCCCGGAGATACAGAAATAACCCCGACCCCGGCTATCCCAGATCCTAATTACAGGGCTTAGGGTTTATGGTTGAGGGTTAATTCAAAACCGTTGTCGAATGAACACGAACGATGGGCCCAGAAGACTCATGAGGCTATGTGATGTTCGATGTCAAGCTCAACTGCGATGGTGGTACAAACCCACCCAGGCCTTTTGGGGAACTGTATGATACATACTGGGTTCTTAGGTTCTTGGGTTTTTGAGTATTGTTCAAGGGGATCAGGAACTAAGCTTTCCTTCGCTAAAGGGGGTGCAGAGGCAGGTCAGGGGTGATTGGGCTGCAGGTTCGATCATGAGTTTTGTGTATCTCAAGGTTTGGGTTTAGGGTTTAGGGCTTAGGGTCGCTGTCCTTGTGTTGAGAGGTTTCGCTGGTGTTTTTGGCAGGGTTGTGGGCTTCAAAATTTGTATAGTCTTGGGTTTGTGTGTTCGTTCAGCTGTTTGGCAGTGTTGGGCCATGCCTAGGTAGTACATGGGCAGTTCTCTAAATTAGGGCCCCTTTTTGGGTCCTTTTTATAGGGGTGGTACGATATTGGGGACCCCAAAAAATTTCGAGAACTACCCACATATTGAACAGATGACCAATCAAATTGCAATCAAGTCCCTAGACAAGACTGTAATTAGGGCCGAGATGATGAGTAAGAGTGTCCCAAACCCTAAACCCTAAAACCATTAAGACCCCTAAAGTACCCGGCCCCCCTCCGGTTTGAAAGAGCCGCAGCCCACCCCAGGCGATTTCCCCAGGATGGGTCTGGACCCCAGCTTTTAGGGCTCGGTGTATCTAGGGTTTAGGGTTCAGGGTTGTTCGGGGTTCGGCGTGGGCTGCTGTGTGGGGATGGAGAGGTTCAAGATTTGGGCGTTGGGGTGCAAGTTTAGAGTGCTGCCTAAAGTCGACAGTGTAGTCCTTCCTATGAGGTAAACCCAACAAGGGTGTCAATGGAGACTGTTGGTATACTTTATGACATAGAAGGCCGTGCTTCTGGTTTGATTATGTATATCTCTTCTCGGAAGATGGTGTTGACATCCTAGGACAGGAAGGAACCTTGAACACGTTACCAGAATAGGGGGTCTGTAGCAAGCAGTACGTTTTCCGTTCTAGGGCTCAGGAACCTAGTATGAGTGACCAAGATAGGGACATGTAGCACAGAATGCGGTCTCCTTCCTATGGTAACTCAGTATGGGTTCCTTATCGCCTTGGGGAGAATCCGGACGCAGGTTGAGGGTGGAGTGCTAGGCTTTGTCTGGCCCATGCTCTTGCACTTGCTTTGTTTGGAAAGGACTAAAGCCTAAACCCCTCTGGAAAAACCAAATGAAGGACACAGTTCCTGCCTTTGCCTTCTTGACCACACGACCCGCAGGAACTCTGGGTTCCTACATCTTCGAAGCGATGACGAGCTATCAGGACTTTTTCCAATCAATCGCACTCTTCAGTCAGAACGAAGGACTGGAGCTTCGGGCCAAGTTCAAACATCAGGGCGGGTCGCCGTCCCAACTCAGGGATAAGCTCATGCAGCTCAACGATGATGCACTCACGGCGCAAATTTTGGGGTTTGGACTGGCCGCCAATATCTATGGCACCATGAATTCGAGGAAGGGAACGGCCGTGTGACAGGGCTTTTGAATACGGCACACCGGCTGTATGAGACCCTGAAGGCCGACACCAACATTGCTGTGTTGGTTTGTTCTTCAATACGGCCTGACCTGCTTCCCTGAACTCAGTCCGGTTGCGAAGCTTGCCGATTCGAAGCTACCGGTCCCGGGCCTGCCAGTGCTTGGCCGAGATGGCGAACGTTGTCTTGCACCTGCAAGCTCCCGGCTTGGCAGCGGCTGTCATTCCAAGAACGTTAGAGAAATTCGAGCGTACTGGCTAGGGTGTAGGGGTTTAGGGTTTAGGGGCTAGGGTGTAGGGGTTCAGGGGTTAGGGGCGACGGTTTCTTGGTTTAGGGTATTCGGGGTTCGCATAGTTTGTCGGCAGGCTCTTGGTGAAGCCATGACAGATCCTCAAGGAACTGTAGGACTTTAGGGTTTGGGGTTCAAGGGTGCAGCCCGGTGAGTGGGGACAGACACACCCAATGCCAGATGCAACCGGGCAGAGCCAGCGAGCGCTTCATGACATCTCGAGGTTTCATTGCATGACCGTCGCGGCATGGTACGCAAGTTTGCAAGCTTAGGCCCCCAATCGCCCATTGTCTGTACCTCTTTCGAAGTTTCAGTGAGCACGGGGTACCCCGGCATTGACCCAGTATCACCAAAACGAGCCACTTCTGGTCAAAAGCCTTCCAAGCTCTAAACCCCACCCTCTAAACCCTAAACGCCAAACCTTTGAAACCCCAAAGACATTCCTCGCCGCGTTAGACTTCTTTAGCTGCAGATGCCCCTCCTCGACCTCCACAAGAAAACCCCCAAACGGAAAGTGGAAACGGTTTAGGTAGGGTGTTAGGGTTTGGGGTTAGGGTTTGGGGTTTGGGGTTCGCATTTCAGACCGTAGGGTTCCGTATAGAATGACATGGCGGCGAGGTTGAGGTTCAGGAACTTACCGACGCAAGAGTTTCGACAGTGTTGAAGATGGAATATGGAAAGGCTTTACGGTACCTTGACGAAACCCTGACAAAACCAACTATAGAGCAACTGTAGAAACCCTGCCCTAAACTCTTAGCCTCATGCCCTAGCTAGGCGGAGGAACACATCTTTCACAACAGCTAAACGAGAACCTTAAACCCAAACGTAGGGGCTTAGGGTACGGGGACTAGCCCGAAGTCCGTATCGCGGCTTGACAGGAAAGGGCTGAGCATGCTGGCGGTGGTTGGCAGGCTCCGACTCAATCTTTTCGGGATTTTTCGGGTATTCTTTTGCACCTTAAATAAGGTTTAGTAAACCCTAAACCCCTAAACCATTTAGGGCCAAAAAGGCCACGACCTCAGACTGACAGCTGGGAAGCCATCCTTGCTCAACACCAAGAACCATGAAGCACTTTCGTTTGGCTCCATTACCATTGCTATGCATCCAAGTTGCCGTTTCATGAATGTCTCCGAACCCTAAATCCAAAAACACCCTTTCTATTCGCAGTGTCTCTGAACCCTCAACCCTAAAGCCAAAACGCCAAGCCCTGTCAACCCTAAAGCCCCCAAGCCCCGATAGAGCATCTCGAAGACCCAAACCCAGTATCACGAGCCCTGAAAGGAGGCCTCATGGACGGCCATCCTAGAACCCTTTCGGGTTTAGGGAAGTTTAGAGGTTTCGGGTTTAGGGGCCAGAGCTCTAGCGCACTATTAAAGGAACCCGCACTTAAAGGAAGCCTTACTAGGCCCCACGTAGTTCCCCCTTTTTGAACCCTTGCCTAAACCCTAAACCCTAAGCCCTAAAGCCTCAACCCTAAACCCTAAAGCCTAAACCCTAAACCCTAAACAAACGAAGAGCGCGATGCTCCCCTCAGTGCGAGGCCCGCTCTGAAGCTTCCAGTCGAGACGAGAAGGCTGCTGATGGACGAGGAGGCCGTGAACTTAGGGCTTTCAGGTATAAAGGATGGGGTCTGACGATTGTATACAAATAAGTAAATAGATATACATATATATATATAAACATGTATATGTATCTATGTATATATATATATACATGCACGGGTTTAGGGCTTATATTTTCTCCGGTGTGGCTTTGAAGTTAGGGCTGTTTTTGGTAACAGCATGTTTGTAGGATCTCCCAGCCAAAAGTTGCTTACAGTTTCAGGGTTTAAAACCAAGGTTGCCCGAAGCGGCACCTAGCTTGAGAGTGATTCACTACCAGAAGACTTGGCCAGGATCCAGCCTTAGATCAGCAACCCCCTCTGGGTTCTCAAAGCTCAACAAAACTGCCTGTGCCTTGTTTTGGGGGTCTTTATGGCTTATTCAGCTTTTCTCCCCTCATTATTCAGACCCCTATACCCTGAAATAATCCCTTATAGTACCCTTATGGATTCCGTAGAGGAAGCCTTTCAAGGAACCCCCCCCACCGCTTTCGTGGTGGAGTTCATGCTGCTTTAACTCAACTCTGGAGTGGGCGTAGCGGTGTAGCACCTCTTACCTAGTGACGACGTCAGACGTACAAACCCCTGAACCTTCAACCTTAATCCCGGATCCCCAAGCTCAAGACCCAAAGCCCTAAACTCTAAACCCAACACCAGTGCACGCCAAGAATGAGGTGGGCTCGTTCGCCGCACAGAAAGGGGCCATTGCACGTTAAAGAAAAAACAACACCAAGATGATCCAAGAAGGCATCGCCGAGGAGAGAGCCAAGCAAGTGTGAGCGGTGACCACATGTTGCATCACATCTCCAGCCAGGTTTAGGGTTTAGGGTTTAGGGGTAGGGTTTATAGGGTTTAGGGTTTAGGGTTTAGGGGTAGGGTTTAGGGTTTAGGGTTCAGGGGTAGGAGCAGTTCGACACGATCTGCTGGCACTTCGCCCTGACAATGCTGCACGAAGTTGGCCTGGCGTTTCTCTACAAGCTACGGCGATCTCCCAACCTAAACCCGAAACCCTAAATCTACAGCATTGCATATAAAACAAAATCTACGGCATGATCGCTAAGCCCTACCTTAAACCACAGAAAAAATCTATGTTTTCGGGCTCCTTGTCATGACTTCCTTGCATAAGAAGTTCTTAAAAGAGGCGGGTTATTTGGTTCAGGTGCTCTTTGCTTTAGGGCCGATGTCCTGGAAGACTCAGTCACCAGGGCCTCATGTTCAACACATCGGCCCTTTCCCTGGAGCACTCGGCATCTCGGAAGTCTTGTTTAGGACGTTTACTGTGTGCTGGGTTCATGATGGGGAGCTAAGGTAAACATCATGCCGTCCGCATTTCCTATATAAGTAGTTCTCTAGATTAGCGTCCTCCTTTTTCGGTCACCAATAAAGGACTCCCCAAGGAGCCCTAGTTTAGACAACTACCCATATGGCTTTGATTAGGCTCCATAACAAAAACGAGAGACAAGAGAGATCATCCTGCTGAAGTATGCCTCGGACCGCTGAAGCCTGGGTTCAGAGCTTCGGGGTGTAGATGCTCACCTGAGGGCCTAATTGGGCCCTGGACCCTAAACCGGTTTGGGGGTGTAGATTCTCAGAGTTTAGAGTTGGGTTCAGGGTTGTAGGGCAGGGACCCGGAACCTTGAACTCTACACCACCTCAAAATCCTAAACCCCAGACCCCAGATCAGGGCGTAAGCCATAAATACCCCAGGCCCTAAACTGCGGAATCATGCCGCACACCTTGCATCCTCAAGTACAGAATGTCATTCTGCAAAGGTGGAGGAGATCGTTCCGGACTTTACCTGGCACCTCGGCTTTCGGCTTTTCGGGATTGAATTTGGTGTCCAGGGTCTGGGGATTTGGGGCTTTGAGGGGTGGGGTAAGGTTCGAGATTGTCGTTCAGGAGCTTGAGCTGAGGGTTTCGAACTTGGAGGTGTGGGTTTCATGATTGCGGCTGAGCGGTGACTTGAGGGGGGGTTTCAGGGCCTAAGAGGAATGGAACTTGTTCCACGTGCCAGCACCACAGAAGTCCCAAGGTGCTGTCGTCATTTGCTTAACAATACACATACACAACAGACAACTTACATCCGAAGGTCCCGTCCCTGACCTGGTGACCTTTAACACCATCGGGAATGAGCCCACTGTGCGATGAACGCCATCGCTTAGTCAGGAATGTGCCGGCAATCCTTAGCGAAATAGGAGGGATGTATGAGGTGATTCGGTGGCACACCCTTGGTCTTAAGGTTAGCTAAAAATCTCAGCATTTCAGGCACAGGGAGGCCATGGGGCCTTCTCTTCAGCACTGCCATCAACACTGCTTGCAAACCTCGTGCAAGCCCTTTTCAAAGCAGTGAGGCTCCTGCAAAGCCCTGAATCACAACCCCTGCAGAACCCCTTCAAAGGACCCTGAAACCTTATCTAGGCAGGACCAGAGACCTAAACCCTAAAACGTAAACCGTAAACCCTAAAACGTAAACCCTAAAACGGGAACCCTAAACCCTAAACCTTAAAACGTAAACCCTAAAACGGAAACCCTAAACCCTAAACCCTGAAACGTAAACCCTAAAGCCTAAACTCCAAAGCTCGGAACTCCCAAACCCCAAGTCTGCAGACTGAGGAAAGACCGGGCCCTAAGCAAAGACTTGGATGCCGCCTCCCCACGTGTCTTGGTTGCCTCCAGAGAACTGAAAGGAACCCTAAACCCTAAGCCCTGAGCCCTAAAGCCTAGGCCCTAAGCCCTAAATCCCCAAGCCCTAAGCCCTAAATCCCTAAACCTCAGCCCTAAACCCTAAGCCATAAGCGCTAAGCCCTGAGCCCTAAATCCCTAAACGCCAAACCCTAAGCCCTAATCCCTAAACCCGAAGCCCTAAGCCCTAAATCCCTAAGCCCTAACCCCTAAGCCCTTAATCCCTAAACCCCATAAGCCCTAAACCCTAAACCCTAAGCCTTGTATATTCGATGCTTCCAGGAGCCCGGAGGTCGCAGGGCTCAGGGTTTAGGGGCTTAGCGGTTCAGGGGTCTTAGGGGTTTAGGGGTTTAGGGTTTAGGGTAGGGGCGTAGCGGTTTAGTGGTCTAGGGTTTAGGGGTTTAGATAGTACTAGGGGCTTCGGGGCTTAGGGGTCTAGGGTTTACGGGTTTATGGGGGCTTAGGAGTTTAGGGCTTTGGGGTTTTGGGGCTTTGCGGTTTGGGGTTTTGCCTTGGGCCAATTTCGAGATGCCAAGATCAGGGCAGCCTAAGACCAAACATCCCAAAGCCCTGGAACAGCAGACCGCCACAAAAACACATAGCAAAGCACGATTAACCCTAAGCCCTAAACCCTAAACCCTAAACCCTAAAACCCTAAACCCTAAACCCTAAACCCTAAACCCTAAACCCCAACCCCCTAAACCCTAAACCCTAAACCCCAAACTTAAGATTGGCGACGCGAGGCGAGAGACATAGTCTTGGAGGGTTCGGGCTTGGTGTGTCGGCTCTTTGGGGCCGTCGGCACGGTAAGGTTGCCTTTCAGATTTAGCGCATCGTATAGGAACTGTAGCAGCTTGAATAAGAAACCTTGGGTCTTTGTTAGGGCAATTTATGTGAATCCTAACATTTTGGGATTATGGGCCAGTGTCTTAATCAGATTTCCACATGACGGTTTTAGTGGTTCGGGGTTAGTTTTCGGGGCTTCAGTTAAGGATGTAGTTCTCATGGCTCAGCGGGTGTATGTCCTGACTTCCTCTTGTAGTTTTTCTGGAGGTGGGAGGTTAACGGTCTCGGAGAACTCTCACACTCTGGGGAACGACCCTGGCTTCACATGCATGACACCCCCGCCCAAGTGCACGAGGTACTCCGCAAACGGTGGTGAAGGTGGGACCCTACACCCTAACCCTAAACCCTGCACTCTAAATCCTAGAGGGAGATCGGGGGATGATTGTGTTGTAGATGCAGTCTCCCACCAGTCAGGGGTTGCTGTAAACCTGCAGGAATGCTTTCAACCCTAAACCCTAAACCCTAAACCAGATATCAGCTAGCAATGACCATTTCCATTTTCTAACCATGCACCACCGCCCAGCACCCAAACCATAACAACCTATACCTCAACCCCATCTCACCAAAAATCGCCCATCCAAGGTTTCAACCCAAGACCATTTCCAATTTCAAGGGTTCGGGGTATTAAGGTTAGGACTTATGAGTTTTTTCTATGGGGGTAATAGTATATGGGTGTTGAGTATGATATTTTTCTATGGGGTTCGGGGTAGTTCTTCTAATGGTGTTCTTCAAGTGGGTTTTGGGTTGGGGATTTTTGGTGAGATGGGAGTTGAGGTATAGGTTGTTATGGTTTGGGGGTCTTGGGTTGAAGTCTTGGATTGGGTTTTTTGATGAGGTGGGGGTTGGGGTATAGGTTGTTATGGTTTGGGGGCTAGGGGGTGGTGCATGGTTAGAAAATGGAAATGGAACCCTAAACCCTAAACCCTAAAACCCTAAACCCTAAAACCCTAAATCCTAAAACCCAAAACCCTAAACCCTAAGCCCTAAACCCTAAACCCTAAAACCCTAAAACCCTAAGCCCTAAATTAAGTTGTCTGGGGCCATGACAAGGTCGACCTCTTC
>CAJNJA010005211.1:0-17920 GCA_905231915.1 Symbiodinium necroappetens
CCCCCCCCCCCCCCGAAGAAACACCCCTCCACTCTCTTCTTCTTCCTCTCTCCCCCTTAAATGCTTCCGTGCTCTGTTAACGGCAAAGGCCTTCGGCTGCATCTGGATCTTCAAGCCGAATGCCCATGGCAGCCAGGGAAATGGCCTTGACAACCGTAAATCGTGATCCCTAAACCCTCAGCTGCTCAACATCAGAAAACGAAGGCTGTTGTGCCAAGGCACAGTCCCAGCCTGGATGGACCAGTCATCTGGGCCTGAAGATGGCTTGGATTTCGTGCATGCTTTGGTCGTCTTAGACTTTTTTGTGGGAGGTCGGTCACGGTGCTCTCAGGATGCTCTCGGAATCTCTCGGAATGTTGCTTCCTCTACGCTGGCACATCCCAGCATGCCATTTCCATGGCCTAGCTACGAAACAAAAATTGCTACCTGCGGCTGGCCATTGTCAGCACACGACCAACGACCGGAATGTGATCAAAGTCGGAGCTCTGCAGTAGCTCTCTGAGCTGTGGTCACTTAGCAGCCACTTCAACAGCATTTAAGACACAGCAAGCCTTGTCTCATCGTACAAAAAGTACATGTGACAACAACCCAAAACATATACACCAACCCAAGAGAACCCAACTCTGTCTGCTGATAGAGAAGGTTTGCATGAAACCCAGGCGCCTGAGACCTGTGGCGCATCATTCACTCCAATGATTGGTATCTGCAGCATTTGGCGCAGCACCAGATCGTAGATTCCAGTCTCAGGATTCTGCTCCACGCTCAGCGTGCCGTAAATGCACGACAGGCCTGCAAGTGAACATGAGCGAATCATCTTTAATTAGGGGGCCCATGTCCGGACATCTACAGGAAGCACAATTTGGCCGTCAGTAGCCTGGAAGGTCAGAGGAATAGGTGACATTCTGCAACATGGCATCCACATCCTTAGCACGCCCGCGCCAGCGCAGGCTCTCTCCACTGATAGGGGTTTCCATCACGATGGCCTTCTCCCTTCGCCAATCCAGTGACCTGGAAGGTTGACTAATTAAGAGCACATCTAGCAAGTGCCCCGTGGCCCTGCGCAGGAGGTGTATCGCACAAGACGACCATCACAGAAAGAGGGTGGGAGAAAAGACACGACCCGGCAAAGCGACCAACGTCCGCACGGAAGCAAACAGGACATGCGCTTCTGTTCGGACAGCCGCTCGTGCTGTTTCTGCACAACCTAAATACAAGGTCATAAGCAGCCTCAAAAGCAGCCTCTATAGGGCCCGGGCGTCGACAGAAACAAGCGTCCGCACGAGGAAGTCAGCTCTAATCGAACCATCACGTCCGCCTGCAGCTGCGAATATCCTCGGATTACCACGTTCTCTGGAGTCATGAATGCTTATGCTCGAGACCACAAGTTCGGTTTCGCAGCATCACGGGAAGCGATAATTTTCCTAGCTTCAACTGCATCTCACAAGCTGCACGGACGAGCTGAAGATGCAAACGACTCGTGTGCTTCAGTGCTGACCCTGCGGCTACTGGCAGCAGCTGGCTTTGGACAAGGCTCGCAATGTGAAGGACCTGATGTCGACAAGCACATCTTCCATGGCTTGGGGCAATAGCTGTGGGGATGCTTCCAGCGTCAAAGGCTCCTCCACCCGGTGCACGTGCAGCATCATCTTCAACCGAACAGTTCCAGCTGCAGTCTCTGTGAGAAGCCCGTGGTGGCCAAGGTCAGATGCTTCAACCAAAACTGCGTCGTTGCCATGATATGTGGAAGCAGGCGGCTGGTACATGAGGCCTGATGCCAAGCAGCTGTTGAGCGCAGACACGCTTCCCATCATCTCCCACCAGAAACCGTATAGCTGCGTGCCAACCTGACGGATTTGCAAACCAGGACACGGGGCAGGCTGCGGAATACTCCCAAGCTCAGCCCGCACAAAGACGGACAGCGGGGGCTGGTCGGATGCAACCTCTTCGCAATCGACATCCTCAATCCGAACAGAGGGGAGCGGAATCATTGCGTTTTCGCCACCGTGGTTCTCAAGCCTGAACCGAATGCCAGATGCACATGTCAAGTTGCCAGTCAAGTTCTCGAAGCTTTCATTCACCAGCTCAAGAGAATCACAAGTAGGCTCCAGTGAGGTGCCATCGAACATCTGTGTTAAAGTGGGGGGATCGTTTACTGGCTGTATCAAAATGTCCCAGCAACCGGTGAATTCTCTCACGTTGCCAATTCGTTTCGAACCCGGCGAGTCTGTCAGAAAGAAACACAGATGGTCAACGGCATGGTTCGAATTCATGTTCTCCGCTGGCGTGTACACAATGGAATCCAGCAGTGGCTCCAAATCAGCCGCATATCCCTCGAAGCCAATCAAGTTGTACTCTTGCTCTGTCAGAACGATGTTACCCACGCTCTGTGCAACACTAATGTTGCCAAATCTTGCCATTATGCGCATCCTAAAAAGCCACGGAGCACCGCTGAAAGAAGCCGTTGCCCCAGCAGATCGTACATCTGGGTCGAAGATGGTAAAGCAGCAAAGCTGCATTGCAGTGTCTTCCAGAGTTTCAAGGGGCAGCGCCCATGGATGCTCCAGAGACACAACGCTTGGGGCGTCATCGACTGGTTTGATATCAATCTCGATGTACTTCGTGGAACAGGTACCAGGCGTCGTTCGATCCAGTAGCATGTCGAACTGGCAGGCCTGGAGCACAACATATCAGCCAGACTAGAGCAGTCTCTTCGTCTTTGCTTGGCTTGAGGCTAATCACGAGAGCGCCAAGCACGATATTGGATTGTACATCTCCCCCTCCTCAGGCCTGCAGGCTGATTCTGGACGGGCGGGCCGGCACATTGAACCAGTCTCTGGTAGGGTGGCGGAAATGGACCTGTGCACTAGGCACCCGGGCTGCTCCAGATGCTCACATGTGCTCACATGTCCCTACGAAGTGCCTATGACCTGTCCTAGCCACGCCTCATCCAGAAGGATGTTCAACCCAGCCAGTGTTCCAGACACCTCAAGGCTGGTGGAAGAGATGTTGAGGTAACGCAGATTGTTCGGACCTGCCCGGGATGAACAGAGTCGATGAAAACCGTCACATCCGCAAACCATGCAGGACCAGCCTCCAGGGATGATGGACATCGTAGCGGCAGTCTCCGAAAGATCTTCTCCCCAGGGATGCACGAGTGCTCCGTCGGTGGAGAAGATTTTCAGGAACAAGTCTGAAGAGCGAGATGGGAACTTGATCTGCGTCCTTCAAAGAATGCTTCGACAGAACTTGCCTAGAGCGGCCTAGAGCGGCAGTCCTGGATTCGCGTCCGAAGCGAAGGAGCTCGTCCTCCTGAGTGGTGAGCTTGGCAGACTCCACCACGAGGTCCACGGGCACCAGGGCTTGGGACACCTCCGCTGGGCAACGCGCGCGCTCGCAAAGTTTCAAAGGGCTCGGGGCCCAAGGCCAGGCCTTGACCCGGAAGCCAAGCTCCCCGGTGAGGTTGCCAGCACCGCCAAGGCCACCATCCGACACTCGGACCGTCACAATGTCTTCACCCACAAATCCGGGTGGAGGCTTGTAGATGAACCTTGCGCAAGACTCCTGAGAAGCAAGTGCGCTTAAGCAGAAGTTTTTCGCGCATGACTTTGATGCTCTGCGTTAGCCTTAGACAGGCCCCTTCGCCGCATAGACGATGAATTTTATTGTATCAGGCTGTCTGCTCCACTTTCTCGTTATACTGCGGGCCTGCACAGCACTGAGATTCCCTTGTAAGCGCACGTACTTGCTCCGATGTGGAGGAGCAGGCACCTGCAAGGAAGCAGATCTGGCACACAGTATGAAGACAGGGCAGTGCAGAGCGCCTGCTCGCGAAGAAGGGGCTCACCAAGTGGGAACAAGATCTCGCCACCCAGTGTGTCAAACGTCAGTGTGAAGGTGTCGGTCCTGCACCCAGCTCTTGTGCCGCGATTGTGGTCAAGTCAACCATCGGTCGTACAAGTAAGAGCGCACTCTCCTTTCCGCCCTCCAGCCCACGACATCAGGGTCGTGTATTCGAAGCCCTCCCGGGCTGTCATTTGCAAAACATCAACCAGTGGAAATCCGGCACGGCCTTGGAATGGAAAGGACTCGTTGTTCAGCATCTCCTTCTGGGAGCTTCAAAAGTGCACATGCCGACAATGCCAATACATACCAACACCACAGTACACGACATGACCACCTGGCGAACTCCGACTAGCTGTCCTTCGGCGGCAAGGTAATCCAGGTAAGGTATGGCATGTCGTTCACAGCATCTACCTGCTGCCAAGCTGGCTTCGCACGGTATATAGATCGCGTCTTCGCTCTGAAACTGACGTCCGAAGGACAGACACAACGTCTGACATCTCCGAAGGCTGCCAAGCATGCAATAAGACCCGTAACCACCATGAAATCTCAGCGGCATGACATTTCAACTTCGCAATTGGTGCAAGCCCGACCCCAAGAAGCCCGTGCTGCCTGGATGGTACCCAGCTCGGTTGTGGTCCGGATTTCACCGGCCGAAGCTTGCAAGGAGCCAGTAAACCCATTGTCCTAAGGTCAATCGTTTCAGAAAAGTTGGAATACACTAGTTACAGAAATCGATATTCGCAAAAGGCCTCTTTTCTATGGTCTTGTGACTCCCTGTGCTCTGAGTCATGCCAGTCTTGTTCTTGAGTAAAAGTCCGAACTGTGAAACTCGACGAGGCTTCTTTGCATGGGCACATGATACACCGAGCCCACCTAACACGAAATCTTGCACTTCAGGCAAACATGTCTTATGCCACACAGACCGGAAGCCAGTCACCAGAGACTTCGCACCTCTGCAGCTCCAACATACAGCACCAAATCCAAATCAACTCGCACAGGCGAACCACCAAACGGGGAGCCTCACGTCGCCAAAGGATTCGCCAGTCGCTCAGAGCACCCTTCTCCTGGCCCTTCAACGTGGCTGGGAGCTGTCCAAATGAACGGCCGAGCATCACGAGAAGAGCACCCAGCAGAAGCCAGGGCGGGAAACCGGTATTCGCCGCAAAGGTTAGGCCGAAGCCAAGGTGCCCAAGCAAGGCCAGCCCAGCTCCTGCGTAGAGGCCTCGCCTTGCCTGACCCTGGGCAGGGACGAAGACGGCCCTGCCGGTCTCCTCGAGGTCCGCTTTGTCCAAGCGGAACTGGCCTCCGAGGACTGGACTTGGCAGGCATCCCATCGAGTCACTCGCCTTCGAGGCGGGAGATGCAAAGACCAAAAGCTGCACCTCGCCCCAGAAATAGAAGACCGTCATCAAGCCGGCTAGCGCGGTCGTAACATGTACCAGAAAGACGCCATTCCCTGGAGAGACGACTCGGCAACGGCAGCTGAGCTCGGAGACCCACGGGAGCAGCCACGGCCAAGCCATTGCAGCTCCCAGCAGACGTATCCGACCAAGAAGTGTCAACAAGGGAAGCCCAACTCTGGTTCCCAGGCTGCCTATGGCATAAACCGCGGCCTCCAAAGCCAAAGCAACCTCGACCAAAGCCAGGGTTGCAAACAACATCGCCTCCGCGCCGGTGGCGAGCGCGTGGATGCGTAAGACCCAGAGGTGGCCTAATGCTATCGTCCAATAACCTGCTGTGGCCAGTCTGCTCGGGGCTGCTGCACCGGACAGCAGAACAGGGCCATGATCGGACATGGCACCGAAGCAATCACGAACGCTAAAAAGAAGATTCAGCTGGTACACAGTCGCAGCATCCAGTACAGCATACACCAAAGCTCCGTGGCTACCCTGTCTGGAACAAGTGGAGCCGAACAAGCTGCAGCGATTGAATGGAATTCATGTTCTCAGCCGATCACGTTGGCATTCAAGACATCACGATATCAGACATGTTGCAACCGCCGTTCACAAGCGATTCCAATGTTGAGCCAAGTATCCGAGACAGCGATGCGCATCTGCACCTCACCTGATGAAACGGTGCACATCACACCCATGTGTCATTTGTGGCAAGTACATATTAATCTCGAAGGGCTGCACCGGGGCTCATGCAGCAAAAAAGGAGATTGCATAGGGCCTCGAAACTGTGACTCAATCACGTCAAGCCACCATTGAAGTTTGAAGGAGGAGTGTACACCAAGTTCCTCAGCAGACAGGATCAGCAATCAAAGCTTCCCAACCGAGGGAATGATTCTCAATCAAGCTGGCACGCTGCTCGATGTAAGCAAGTTGTTGAGAAAATGATGCTGTGCCACACACACACACAAAAACAACTTACACTGCAGAAGCCTAGCAGGGCCTAGCATGAGGCTCTACAGCCATGCATGCCTCTCCCTTGCATGTGGCTATGTGCCCACCTTAATGTGATGCCGAAGGTCTCCAAGCAGCTCCGTGCTTCGCGGAGGCTTGCACGCAGCTTCCCATCCGTATGCAACTCGCACGACTCCTTCACGATGGCTGCTGGTCGACTGGAGACACCTCGCTGCAGTATGGTGTGCACATCTTACATGCTCCCTGAATCAGAGCCTGCCTCCACACTGCGTTGTGAACAAGTTCGGTCTCGACTCAGCTCCAGCCACACCGTCGCAGCGCACCATCCCTGTCAGCCACAGCTCGTGACGCCGTCATGGTGCAATCAATCAAAGCTTTGGTGGGCTCTGCAGAACACTCAGGGCTTACACGCTAACCGCCTAGATCAACTTCACCTTGTGCGCCTCTGGATACCCAGACGTGTAGGTCCACATAGGTACCTTCCATTTCGCTGGCATCATCGGTCAGGGAGACCTGCCACAGGGAATCGAACAACCAACGTGTCTAGCTGGAGTCTAGCATGTTGGACAAGCTAGTAGCCCAAGGGGGCATATCGCGCGACGAAGACCCACTACGAATTTCTGTTTATGCCGAACAATCACAGCTGCTTCAAGCTGCGGCCAAGAGTCGCAAATAGGAGCTTCCCAAGCATCCTCTTTGATAGTGAACCAGGGGCCGGTTCCAACACTGTCGCAGGGTTGCAGCTTTGGTGGAGCATTGGAGTCCTAAGTAAAGAGCAGCTTAGCAGACCACAAAGCAAAGACTGCAAAACCTCACGCCCCATCAACACAGAGCTGCAAGTTCTGGTAATGTAAAGAACAGGCCACCCTCCGTCCTTCGGTCACCCGCACATGAGTTCTGCAGACATGCGGCATGCACCCATACATGGAGGGTGTCCGTCTGAACAGCGTCTGTTTGAACAGCTGCGGAGCGGACACCACAAAAGCCGACCAGCGCCCAGAGCATCCAAGACCATCCTTGGAACGACTTGGGTGAAATCAGCGAATGCCCACTTATCAAAAGGCGAGACATTCGGTGACAAGTCTAGCCTTGCGGTGCTGTTCAGGATGACTCTGCATGGTGAGCTGCTCTCGGCTGTTGGGAGTCCAAGACAGTTCCGAGATAGAGTCAGTGCTGCAGAGCGACATTCCCAGCGCACACTTTAAACACTCCAACAGCCTCAATCCAAAATTGAAGTCTATGACCCAAGCTTTCCGGCAGAATGGCTCAAATATGGGCCAACAAACACCAACCTGCATGTTAGCATGTCGACACAGGCAGAAGGTAAAAGGACATCATCACCATGGTACCATTACCAAGTCACTTGCAACCTCCGAGCAAGCCTGCGAACAACGTGCCACCTCAAATCTCCCGTGCAGCCGTGCCGAGAGTCTCAGGTTCACCGAGGCATGTATGAAGTGGCCATCGCAGAAGAAGTGAGACCCGCCATCCTGAGTCTTTCTACAGCAATTCGGTCCAAGTAGCTACCATGTGGACCTAGCAGACTAGCAATCACGAGTGAAGGCCAACCTCTGTGCTGCAGGGAGTCCATGCCACGCCACTCTGCGAGCCTGAAGAGGCGCGAGCAGCCGGCCTGCCAGAGCACTCGCCTCAATAAAAACTCGGTGGAGCAGGTCCTTTGGAGCCAAAGTTCTGCCAGCAAACACCGCTGGTCAAAAATAATACACGTGCGATCATCTGTGCCGCTCCCGAACCCTGGGGAACAAAGGTTCGACATGCATGTGGTAATTTCCACGAGCACCGGGCATCAAAGCCTCCCCGAAAGTTGTGCTATGTGTTTTTATCAAATATTCCGTGCAAGCGGGCCTGGCACGCTCAACCTCGACTGAGTGGCCACATCGGCTGTAAGCCAATATGTAGCTCAGGTGGAAAGGCAACACCAAATGCGTGGCACACTGCTTCTACTTCAACCGGGGACAATGGTACCGCCGAGCCATCTCAAACTATCATATGCAAGCTCCCGCGCAAACTTGCACGTCACAGGACGCACTACAAAACATCCCGAGCAACTTGGCTGGACGACAGGCCAGGCGAGCGACCCGGACAATCCCACAAGCTTTGATCATCTGTGTGTACAGCTGCGGCGACGGAACCTGCAGCTTGTGAAAGGACAGCACTCTTCCTTTGGAAAAATACTGAAAGAGCGACGGACCAGTAGCGCCCACGTCCGCATTCGATCAAAAGCAGCGAAGGCAGCTTCCACGCGCCCCCCACTCACCAAGCCTTCAGGCACAGCGTCGAAACTCACTGTCACAGTCACAGCTAAGGCCTGGGCTGAAAGGGTAAACAGCCTTCGACGAGGGCTTCAAAGATCTCCACCGGAATCTTCTCGGTTGCACCTAGACTCGAAGATGCAAGAGCGACTGCCCGCCGCAGGGTATTCTCGAGCGCCGAGAGAGTTACCAGCACTGCTCTCTGCCTGAGATGCCTGAGTGGGACAACGTTCCCACACAGGGTCTACATGTCAGCCGAGGCTGCAAAGGCCCGGCCAGTGCCCAACCTGCCTCCAATGAGCCCAAAAGCGAGAAGGCTGCGTCTGCATCGCCCCCGCGAGCATGAGCGCAAATGAGCGCATGCAATACTGAAGACCTGAGCAAGATAAAGCGTTGGCACTTCTCCAGCTCACCGCACCCCTCATACCCAACCCAACGACAGGGGTCCCAAAGTAGGCTGCCGCGTCAACTGCAACATGCTATTACTACTCTTTCTGGCATCATGCAAGGTCCCGCGCGGCAGGAGTTCTGCAGGCTTCTGTTCACCTTTTCGGCCTGGCATCTCAGTTCACAGTGCACTGCAAGCTTTCGAGGCATTTGACCTCCGGGGTTCACGTTGTCCACTCGTCCAAGTTTCAGCTCTTCTTGCACTGCCATCCTGAGCAACTGTGAGGCTGATTAACCACTGGCGCTCTCTGAACAATCAGTTCTACAGATGCGGGGAGTATCTTGACGTATGAAGGTATCACCTTCTCTGAGCATTCTCCCCTGTCATTTGCTCTTGGGACCGATGCCACACTCTCGGGACAGCACAATCGAAGACAGACTTGGCGAGCTCTTGGCAGATCGTCTGCCTTTCCATCGACTCGAACTGCCCGCTGTGTAAACTGAAGTGTCATCTGCATTGCCAACAATGGAGAACATCATCTAGCCGAATCTAGCACCGCCGAGCACCGCCGCTCCGACAAGATGTCAGCTCAGTCCCCGGCAGCTGCTGCGGCACCAATCAGAAACGACAGCCCTTCCACACAACCTTCGACCTGCAGATCCGGGAGAGAAGCAAGCTCAATGACCACGCAAGGGATGAACGGAATGCAGCTGAGCAGTCTTCAGCTTCTTTCGTTTCCGCATCTTCTCTTGGACCTGGGATCCCACACATCCCTCATCACGACCAAAGCAATCCGAAGTACCCGGCATAGTCTGTGGCATATCGACCGATGGAAGGCAGGACACTGCTACATACAAGCTTTGGAACCACTGTTTGGCCAACTGTCCCCCACACACCAATGTCAGCCTGGATGAATTTGCAAGTTCTGTACACCAGCAGGCATTGCCGAATCAGACTGTCCCTTGAAGCCGCTTGCCGCTTGCCCCTGATCAATTATCTCCGTTTGCACCCTATCCGGTCGCAGGTCAGTCTGTTCCGTCAGCGCATGCTTTCCCCGGCCAGACAGCTAACTCTTCGTCCACCGTTTGGCAGAACCCCAGGACTTGCTCCGTTCAGGGTCAGGAAGTGGCCTAGCTTTGGCGCCTCTTCTTGGAAGCAGTGCTCCAGGCAGAGGGCACGGCGAGGGCCTTTCCAGCCATGGGACGAGCTACGGCCACCACTGAGGAGCGACCAGAATCTGAAGCCTCAGGCGAAGCACGTCGCCGTGCTTGTAACAAACTTGGGCGTTTCCGCGGAGTCTGCATGGTGCCAGGGCTAGACGGGTCCTTTGGCGGCTCTTTCGCCATAGCATCGGGCAGAGATCCGTCTCCTGCATCCTCGCCAGTCTTGACACCAGGCTGTTCACCGGTGCCTGGCAAAGCCCTCTGAGCTGTGAGTTGTCTGGCGGCGAAGAGTTCGGAGGGCATTCCACCCTTTGTTACCTGTGTCTCTGCGACCTGTCCCGCTAAGCTTGGACAGCGCTTCTCAATCACGTAGCGAAGTACACTTGCTGCCTTATGCACGGCATCTGATGCCGGCTCCTCCCGATCCACGAAATCCAAGGTTCTGTCACAAACCTGAATGACGGTCCATGCCAACTCCATGCAATGCTGCGAATCGCTTCGCAGCAGAGCTTCGCACAAGAAGCTGCACATCTTGCTGCTATTTGGAAAAGATGATGCTGGCGCGGACATTTCCTTCCGAAAAATCTCCACCGTTGATAGAAAGTGAATGAAGCAAGCAATGGCAAACTCAAGAAGATGTTCCTCCGCCCGCCGCGAGGCCTTCATGAATGAAGCTTGCAGCATCCGGTTCACAACCTCTCTGTGTTTCTTCACCGGTGAGAAAGCAAAGACCAAGGGTATGGTAAGACAAAGTCGAAGCCGATCAGCAAGGCGAACTTTGGTGCTTGACGGATGCTGCAGTCGTTGAAGCGAGTCAAGAAGCTTCTCGCTTTCGCAGGTGGGTCTGTCGGATTCTAAGCAGACACACATTCGCGATGCCAGCTCCAAGAGAAGCTTTGTTGAGATTTGCAAGCGACCAGATCGAAGAACGCGTAACAAGCAACAAACTATCTGCGCTGGCTGTGGATCATACCAAGGGGTAGTTTCCTCCTCCGCCTTCCCTTTAGTTTTCAGGAGCGAAAGAATGCCAAGAACGTCCTCCTCGGAACCGGCAGCTACTACACACTCCGCAGAAGCAAAACGGAGATCCGTTGCAACTTTTCCTTTGCTTGCGAGAATGCCCTGGGCCACCGTCAAGAAGCCATCGCGGTTTTGCAAGCCGTGGAACAGCCCACCGGGGAAGTCTTGCTCAAACACGGCCGATGCAAGACTCAAGGCCGCGACCTTGTCCTCGCCGCTTTCCAGCTTGTCTCGTGCCCACATCAGCCATTTGTCCGCAGCGAGCGCCCTCCCTTCTGGATCCGGCGAGAGCATCAAAGCTTTCACGGCCTTGCGGAAAGGCATCCCGCATGGAAGAGTCTCGCCGCAAGCAACCTCACAGACTTGGAGGAGCACATCGCCCAGTTCCAGTGTCTTTGCAGACCTAGCCGCATCACCCACCGATTCCGTCCGCTTTGCAACTGCTGCTAGAGCCTTCAAACCTGCGTGTGCATCTTCTGCCGAGGTTGTAGCGATCTTCAGCAGGCAGTTGGTATGCTGGAAGAAAGCATCAGGAAAAAACTTGGGAAGATGAGCAGCGCAAGCTCTCGCTGCGGAAGATATGTGTCGCGGCACTGGCTCCTCATCTCGCTGGAAAGCTTCTGGCCATCTGCCAGTCCAAAGGTCCAACATCACAGACACTTGATCCGGTGACACCCAAGTGCAAAGAAGGGCACGGCGAATCAATGGTGTCAAGCTCACGAGATTGTGCACCCGCAGAAGTCTGTCCAAGTCCTTTAGTGCGTCCAAGAGCTTTGAGATATCAGGATGGTCTTTGCTCGGTATGCTGATGAGCAACTGCAGCAAGGACCAAAGAGCCTTGTCACGAACCCCATCCAAAACAGAAAGCTGGGCGATGATAGTCTCAATCTTGGTGCTGCCTTCGAAAGTCGGGCTGTGCTTTGCTAGGCCCTCTACGACCTCCTCCCGCGGGGCTTCGCCCACTGAGACTGGGACAAGAATCCCATCACTTGGCAGTGGCATTAAAGGCCCTCCTTTCGCAATCCTCTTCTTCAGAAACCTTTGGAAGGCCTCATTGGCATCCCGTTTCTTGGAAAGCAGCAGGGCTAAGCCTTGCGAAGAGCTAGGCGCTCCAGCGGCCGCAGAGGAGTAGAAACCAAGAAGTGCCAAACTACGCTGGGCTGCACCCATGCCTGCACCACAACCAAGGATGTGCTGCTCGATGTGCTCCTTCGGGAGCCGCTAAATTGCACTTTTTGCAAGATCAACACCCTTTAATCACCATCTCACAGTCATGTCAAGGCTTTGGGCTGGCAGTCCAAGTGGGCACCCTAGTACTCAACCAGTTCCCGGAAGCTTGCAGACACATTCGCACACTCATGGGATTACGAAAACTGCCAATGTCCTCCCGAAAACTGCATTCGTTTGCAATCCCTGTCCTCCAACTGCGAGACTTGGCCCATCCCAGTGTTGTTGAGAACCAAATATGCTTCACACAGCTGCTGCGGTATCCAATTCAATCGTTCTGCAGCCTGGCCAATGATCCATTTCGGTAGAGCGTGCTTGGCATAGAGCCGCGCCATCAGTTCGGCACAAGCCTCACGGACTTTGGCTTTCTTGTCCAAGATGCGATGGCAAACATCTTGAAGAATGGGCTCCAAGAGAGTGAACCCCGCAGTGGACTCTGCCGCGACATCCAGAACCACGTTGATCGTGCCCATGCGAATTGAGTCATTTGGATCCAAGCTTCTTGCCTTCAATTTCGTCACCAGTGCAGAAGCTACCGAAAGCAGTTCCTGGCAATCGGGGGGGACAGGCTGCGTTGAAGCGACGGATGCAGCTGATCGCAGGACAGCACCGGCACCATCCAAAGCAGCGGACCGAACACCATCATCCGCATCTTCCAGTCTCTCTCTATGTCGATCCACAATGAGGGGATGGGAAGCTGCCAGAAGAGGTCGTACGCCGGCAAGCCCAGTTTTCGTCTCCCTGGAAGAACGATGTGCCAGCATGTGCCCAACAAGAGCAGTGACTGCTCTCCGGCGACCCGCATCCGAACTCCTTACATGCAATGCATTGATGCACATATTCGTGACCACGAACTAAAATGCCTGCCACCACATCTTCGTGAAGGATTCGCATGTGCTCGTGGAAACAAAAACACAGGAAAGATATGAACAAATCCTTGCGAGAATCACCAGTTCGGCCTGCAAATTGGGAAGCACACGTGCCACCAATGCGGGATCAATCATGTAGAGCTCGTGCACAACGAGAAGTATGGCTTCTACTCGTTCCGTCGTGCTGGGCAGAAGTAGCAGCTCTTCTCGGCCCTGGGGAGGTAAGCTGAAGGCCTTCCAGGCTTGCAAAACATTAAGGATGAATCCCGCGGACTGCACTCAACAAAGAGTAACAGCCGGCAAGCACTACTCCAGACCACGAAGGCCTCCGCCAACACCCGGTTCAAGAAGTCATTGACAGGAACCACAGCACTGTGCCGGGCCAAAGTCGCCAGCACGCGTTGAACAAGTCCTGCAACGATCTGAAACTGTCAACTTCCTAATTTGCTATGCCCGCAAGATTCCCCCGTGCAATCTCACCCGCATGTATCACGAAGGTAAGCCGGCAGCCGGCCACCACTCAATCCCGATCTATAGTCTATATGGATACCCGTCCGGTCCCAGTGATTTGGTCTTCTGTTTCACTTCATCCACAAGCACGTTGAGAACCGAGTCGGACAGCTCGTCTGCCTGCAGGTTCTTACCGTACCACTTCGGTTTACAGGAGCACCCAGTTGGCATCCACACTCACCCGCCGAAGACGCAGCCTCATGACCATGAGTAGAAACAAATGCTGCAAGAAATTCGCGCCTCCGCTAGCACACTGCTCAGCAACTGAGCGAGCAAGTTCTCCAGCTTATCAAACTCCTCCTCCTGCATAGGCATGGCTGCGGCTTTGCGTGCTTTTACGTTTCCGTATCCTAGATTGAAGCCCCGCTCGCAGAGGGTGCAACATTCGTAACATTCGTAACCTCGAGGGCAACCACGGCTTTGCGAACCGTGACGATGCTGGACTTGACGAGGTCAGCCAGCAAGACCTCCGGAGCTGCAGTCTCGAACACGAGCATGAAACCTGGGCTCAGCATCGCTTCATGTGATGACCCCGTGCCATTGTTGCTGCCCTGGCCGAACCAGATCTGAATCAATCCGGGTCTCCACGTATGTCGACGAGCCTGCCGAGAAGAACACATTAGATGCGTTGCTTCTGAATTATCGACACTGTTCAGGTCTGCCCGCGAGCCTGCGAAACAAATCGAAAGCATGCTTGTAATTTGTTGCAGCTGGGTCTGACAACCATACCATCTGATCGGTGAACGACTGGAGCACGCTCGAGATCCTGTGCTGGTTTCTGCTTAACCACGTGTTTATCCAGCAAAAAGCGGCTGCAAGGAGCGGAACACTGAATTGATTCTCCTGTCTCGCTCGATAGGTGGCTTCGGCACGAAGATCATCAGCACTTCAGCCAAACATTTCCTCAGTGACGTAGTGACCTTTGGAGCCTTTGGCCTCGAACGTATCATTCCATCACCATTCCATCCCTCCACACGGCCCCCACACCCTCCTCTGATCTGTGGTCCCCTGCTCCCCAATGTGATTGTCGGCGACGTTGTCACCACAACAGACATCCAATACACGTATATCGAAAAGGAGGAGTTTGGCCGCCATCCTTGCTACAGCTGTTGTTGGAACCTCGCATCTTCGCCGAATGAGAAGCGTCAGCTGTGCTCAGGATGTGTTTGGCTTGCGTTCCTGTGTGTGGCTATAGGGTGGCACACTGTACTGGGAACACATAGTGACCAGAGTGCATCTAGCCGCTGTTACCGGATTATTCCCGCACTTCAACCACTGCAAGTTGCAAGCTAGCAGCGCCGCCCACAGCCGCACATCGCCAGATGGATGTTCCATTATGTCAGGTTTTACAACAACTCGCGCTTGGTCTTCGAGCTGCTGACCTTGACCCTGTGGCGTCCTGCAGCTCAGCCGAAATGTGTCAAGCAAGTTAGGCCGCTTGACAAAGAGAAGGCGAGTCCTCTGAAACACTTCGAAAGCTTCTTGCAATCGCCGAATCGCTGCATCCGCAGTCACACCAGCCTCGACACAAACACTCACAATGGCGCGCCAGCTTCAACGGCAAACTTTAGGAACGCTACACTGCACAACAACTCACAGACACGATTGAGCCACCCAACACCACACAGCAGTGCAGACTGGCCACGGTGTTGCGCAGATTGTGTCCGGTGCATTTCTGCCGCAAAGCCATGTGAAACACTGCGCCGATGCACCAAAGTACTGTGTAAGCGTGTTGCTGGAAATGTACAAGCAGAACACGGCCTGTAAACTTCCATCACAACATGCATCTTGTGCGAGGCATGGCCTGCCCTTCTGGCTACCCGAAAACTTGACACACATGCTGCCGTGGCCCACAAAAGCAAAGACGCTGGAATCCGCAGAGACTGTTTGCAAGTCTGCAATGTGCTTGGGAGCATGCGCTTCACCAACCCCTCCACGGATTGCCAGGCATCCTGCAAAGTTGGCCTGCCGAATCATTGTCATTGCACGATGGGCATGCGCGTGCCCACGGATTGGGGCTGCAGCGATTGACAAAGATCGGCCAGTGTATGCAACGATGCCCAGGGACCTGCACGAGCGTGTCCAACATTCAGGAAAACTGAATCAGAACAGCACCTTCTCGGCTCGACCTCAGCAAACGGACTGACATCATACAACAAAAAGAAAATGATATCCTTGCGAGACGGAGACGCGACATGCCGCCGAACCAGGCGATGTGCAAAACATCTGGTGCAGCGAACGCCCAACATGCGGTAAACGACATGTTTCTCTCGTTAGCAACTGGTACTGATAGTTCCGTGGTCATTCGAGACAGTTCCACATGTCATGCCATGGCTTATGGCTGCTGGAATCTGCAACCAAGCCCCATGCCACTTTAGTAGTAGAAGTAGTGAAAGTAATAGAAGGATTAGGGGCGCGTTCCAAATTGTTTTGGTGGTAATCCGGATGCGTTTTCCTTGGGTTATATAGAGATTTCATCAAACGAGAGCTAGGCATGAGAAGGGTAGGATTTGGCAGGCTGGCTGAGTTTAGATAGTGTGTGGCAGAAGCTGCCATCAGTGCTTGGTGACTTGATTGAAACAAGCGATGCAAAAATCACGAAAACGTACAGCCTGTAATCCGACCACTTTGATTTCATGCTGCTGAAGATGCAATCAAACGGGAATACCCGTAGTAACAAAAAATTTTCGGGCACACGTGGCACAGGCATTTTAAAAGGAAGCATGCATATTTCGAGGCCGTAACTAGACATCACATTCTAGGCTGGGTGTCGCATTTGCGCCTCTCGGCGCTGCCATGGCATATCGAGCGGTGTGAGCTGCATGGCATGCGTCCGTGTGCGTGGATGTGGAGTCCATCCGGCCTTGGATGTGGGAAAATGCGCCGGTAAAACGAGCACAAATCCTTGATTTCGCTGTGCTTTGTATACCATGTTTTCGACCACCTCATTGCCCACCTTCGTACTTGGTTCGCTGCTGCCTGACGTCCACGACTGGAATTCCTGCAGTCATGCCCGTGGTGGAGTCATAGTCATCGTCATCGTCATGGTCCTCGTCATAACCATTGTTTTCGTGAGCGTTTTCATCGTCATCGTCCTGACTAGGAACTGGTCTTGGTCATGGTCGTAATCCAAGTCAATTCTATATACCTCAACAAAACTACAGTTATGCTTTTTCTTCCTACCGTGAGTTGCAATCAGCGACGCTTTTCCATCCTACTGCGACCGGTGGGCCGGCAGCACGAGCTCAAGCGCTCGCTACACAACCTCCGCGACGAGGCCATCACCGGAGCACCCACGCTCGCGCGGCTTAACAAAGCTCAGCAGGTGTGGCACGGGAGCGTGCAAGGACTGGAAGGCTAAGGAAGTAAGCTGTTATGGTGCCCCAACGGCCACCAACCTGTAGGCCAAGCACGAGCCAACGGGCAATTTCTACCACTGTGGAGCTCACCGTACATCTGCCTGCGCCACCTGGCGGCAGCAGCAGCAGCAGCAGCAGCAGCAGCGACGGATTTTTTCCCCGCACCTTTCTACGTCCGCACAACGTGTCCCACTGTCGGAAACTACCTAGACCTAGAGGCGGTCGACTTCCGAAACGTTGTTCTGCAACGCAACCCCCGTCTCCCCGTTTACTCGCGCTGGCAGCCCCGTCCCCGGCGCTGACGCGCGGGAGGGAGTCGCGCTTGTCGCGGCGCGCCGACGCAAAGTCGCGCGCTACGCGGAATTGACCCGAGGAGGGCCTCAACGACTCGTATAGCTGCAGAAGTCGGGGGCTGCTGGAGCGACGAGTGCCAGCAAATCCTGCGTAACCTATTCCGGCTCCGTGTCCAACGCGCCCCACCCTTGCGCGCCGCTGCAGACCAGGGCTGGGCGCGCCGGTGGTGGAGTGTGCTGTCGGTTGCCCTGCAGCGAGCCGTCGCCAGCTCCGCGCTTGGAGTCTGGACCATGCCGCCGCTGCCTGGTGCGCAAGACGCTTTCCCGTTAGGTGAGCCAGCTGCCGCTCCGCTAGCACCCCGTAGGCGCAGCACGACCTGTCCTTCCGGACCGAACGCTTCGCGAGCGACCTGAACCCACGCCCATTCAACGACGAAACCGCTTTCGCTTTCGCCCGTCCGAATCCGCTGATGAAGACTACGCTCCTATAAGGACATGAGGATAAAGAACACGCATTCAAGCAGATTCGTCACTGTTTTTTTTTCACACGCCTTTTTGCGTACAACTTGGACAAACTGGTTGACGAGGAGGTTCGGTCCTTGAACAACC
>CAJNJA010005212.1:0-17919 GCA_905231915.1 Symbiodinium necroappetens
TTTACTTTTACTTTTATTTTTACTTTTACTTTTACTTTTACTTTTACTTTTACTTTTACTTTTACTTTTACTTTTACTTTTACTTTTACTACTACTACTACTACTACTACTACTACTACTACTACTGCCACCACCGACGACAACAGCTACGACGACGACGACGACGACTACTCCGAATACAGTTCGGAATCCAACCCTGGCTTCCTCCGCCCACAGCAACTATACTACTGTACTTTATCCGGGAATGTATTGTAACACATGGCCACCATCGTGAACTATTGTGGCGGAACGATAGCCTACATGGTCACTATGACACGAGGTTGGGAGCAGCACCACCGAAGGTTGATGCGGTCTTCGGTATTGTTTCTTCGACGGTGGTGTCAACTTTCTCAGCGAGCAAACCTGGGCTTAGTTTATGAAAGCAAGGGCGAGCCGTGCACTCAAAGGTGGAGAAAATCATTCAGATGCGAATAAGCTGGATATGACCCTAAAAGCCGGTTTCTTACACTGCAAGGCTAAACCAAACCCTCGAAACACTCATAACCAGGAGCCGTAGCCCTAAATCCTAAACCATACATGCGACCTGAAACCCTAAGCCCAAAACCCAGAAGCCCGTTTCACCGAGGCTCCAAAACCCCAACAAACCGTGTACCCAGAAGCGAAAGGTAGCCCCGAACCGGGCACCGTTACCCTGCCCCGGCTTCCAACCCAAAATCCTACAGACGATCAAACCCCAAAACCCAGTTGGGGTTTCGGGTTGCGGGTTTAGGCTTCAAACCCAAAATCCTACCGGGGCCCTAGACCCATGAAGCACCCTCCGCCCCAATCACGCTATCCTGCCCTGAAATCCCCTTTAAAACCGTTCAACCCGAAAGCCTGACCGATCTGTGCAACCAGGTCGAACACCTTTCTAGACTCTGCTACATTTCCTGTAAATTCGAAAACCTTGCAAACCCTGGCAAACATTTGGAAATCGTTATGAAGGTCTATTTAGTATACCTCGTGAAAAGAAAACACTATGGAATCCTGCAAGACGCACCAAAAACCACCATAAACTCGTTGTGCCTCGTCGAAGCAGGGATTCGGACACTCCGCCTGCCTGGGTTTCAACTTCCCGGTTTGGGGTTCAGGGTTCAGGGTTTAAGGAAGGGTCGAACGGCGTTAAGAGGGTTTGAGAAGGATCTACGGCGTTTTGAAAGGGTTTCATATGAGTTTCATACTGTTTTATCATAGTTTCAGAAGGGTTCCATAAGGGTTTTATAGAGTTTTCGTAAATGTTGGAAAGGCTAGTTCAAAGTGACGAGGCAAGCACGGAGCGGCGTCTGACACATGGTCTATAGGGCGAGTTGCGGGTTGAGGATCAGCGGCTTAGGGTTTAAGATAGTGTTTAAGGTTTAGGGTTCAGGGTTAAGGGACTTAGTAACTTAGGGTTCAGGGTTTGGGGTTCAGGGTTAGGGGACTTAGTTCTTCAGGGGTTTACGCGCTGATGTGCTTCGCAATATTCGGTTGCGACAATCAAGTTCGCCGCAGGGGCTTAGGGCTTGGGTTTTTGCGGACTGAAGCCTGGGGTTCAAGCGCCTCAGCGTTAAAGCTTAGGGCTTAGGGGTTTCGACTTTTTTTGTTTTGAACTCCCTTTTGGTGTCCGCCCGATCCTCCAAGCAAACCCAAGGCACATATCCGCCAGGAGACTCACTGACCACTTTCGGCGATGAAGAGAAACCCCTCAGTCGTCCTCCCTGCCCGCAAGAGTCGACCCCGAAACGGCTTCGAGGAACATCCTCCCTTCCATGTACGTCATGTGTTCAACATGGATAGCCTCCCAGACTGACGCGAAGTAGTCCGAGACAATCGCTAAAGGAGCGAGCTCAACCGCAAGCCAACGAGCATAAAGGCCTTGCAGCAACTCCGGCGGAACTGCAGACACTTGATCCCACATCTATACCCTAGCCTTCTCCTCAGAGTTCGTCCCCGCACCAGGAGGTCCGATCCTCAGCGGAGTTCGTGGCCTTATCCTCGAGGTCCTGCTCCACTTCAGCTGCCAGCAATATCGTGGCAGGTGTCGGAACCTCCTCTGGTTCAGGGATGGAGACAACCCCAAAGTTCAGAGAGACTCCATGCACCCACGAGGTGTCCATCCAAGGGAACAGCCAAGTCCGTGGAGCTGCCCGCCTCATCCCCTTTGCCAACCTTCACGTTGATCTGCAAAACCCTGCGAACACGTTTGGGCTTTGGTAAATTGAGCTGTCATAGAACGCCCAGTCTTCCCCAATCCGTCCTCTGTCTTACCGGAAAATTTTCGTCTGAGAACTGATCAGCATGCATATGCACCAAATTAAGGAAGGCATCCCTCAGCAGTCCCTTCTGAGTCTCATCACGGGCTTCCAGAAGTGCCTTTGCAGAGATTGAGACTCGTGTTGCCTTGGCTTCTCTAAGTCCACCCGAGCTGGCGGGGAGCCCTTACCCGTCATCATGGACTCCGACTTCGCCCCATCATTGGGCGTTCGAGTGGAGCTTGCAACCAAGCTCTCCCCAAGCCAGACCGAGCCCGTCCCATACTCCACGTCAAGCTCCTTCATCCACGCCTCATAAATTTGCGCGAGCCCCCGCTTCAGCCAGCTGCAGTGAGATGTCCCTCTGATACTTGGTTGTGGAGTAGGCGCACCACAGCTTCCGCCCCGCCGAGGTGTAGGCTATGGACTACGAAAGCGTCACCACGATGTCATGCATGCGCTTTTTCCGGCCCTCGTCCACTTCGTCGGGAAGAAGGGGGAATTCGAGCAGAACCACGCTCCTCGTCGGCCTTGTGGTGAAAGGAGCCTCTGAAACCTTCGAATCAAAGTCGATGCCCTTGAGTGCCTGTCAGGGCTGCTGAAGTTCATTCAAGATGTGCCCTTTGTTGGTGTCTCTGTCCCATCCTCCGAAAACCCAAGTGGTACGCCGACGGTCACCCATGTAGCCACCAGACCCCGATCGCCTCTCCGATCGCATGTCCCCCTTCAAAGCAGCGAGACGTTCCTCAAACCCTTCCATCCCCGAGCTCACTCGCCCAAGGTTCAGGTCAATGCGGTCAAGCCGGGCACTATGCTTGGCCTCCAGTCCATCACAGAGCGCCTGTGCATGCTCTTTGTTCGCCTGCAGGATGCTTGCACTCTGCTCAGCCAGCAGCTGCTTCAGGGCAAGGTTCTTGCGGCTTCTCTCGGCTGCCCGTTGCGCCTTGTTCTTCGGCCCCGGACCCTTGTCCGCTCCACTCCGCTCTTTGGTGGGGCTACCGTCATCATCCTCAATCGGAACTGGCACCCAAGCCGCCTCCCGCAACTGGAACATCCCTGCACCATCGCCCTGATCGCCAGGTAGGAGAACCCCCGGAAGGTCACGTCCCGCACACCTCGTTCACCTCCGGCAGAATCGCACCCACCAAGGCCCCCAGCCGCAGACCCTCAATAGGAGCCTGGCCCGGCTCGGAGCCTTGAGCCAAAATTGTCTTCTTGAGGGGTTTAGGGCTTAGGGTTTATTAAAGAGTTGGTAAGAGTCTAGTGGTAAACTATCATGGGATCTTGCAATGAATTATCTTCAGCGCCCTTGGAACCATCATGAATATCGTACTTTTAGTAACCCCCTGGAGCCTTGTTATATGAAGACATGTCAGAAGTGATTCCTCAGAACACGAAAGACCGTTCCGACCCTTGTATGATCTTTTGTATTCCGGCCAGGCCCATGGGCTTGTTTAGGGCTGTTAGGGTTTAGAGCTTAGAGTCGGGTGTTTAGGGCCTCAGGCGCCCTGCCCCAAATCCAAAACCACACCCCGCGCCCTCAAGCCCCGATACAGGCACTGCAGGGAAATGCTTTGCGAATCCTTCAGACCCCTGTCGCACCTAAACCCCAAACCCTAAACCCTGAACCCTAGACCCTAAACCCTAAAAAGCCCTAAACCCTAAACCGACCCTAAGCCCCAAAACCAGAACGAAGGAGGCTGAACAGTCCTCGGCGGCTTTTGCAGTGTCCCTAAACCCTCAATCCCTCAATCCTCAACCTACAGTAAACCCTAAACCTAGGCCCTGGTCCCTTCAGGTCCCCACCTCCTAGACCTCAAGGGCTTTAGGCCTGTATAGGGCCTTAGTTAGGAGTTGAGGGGGGGTTTAGGGGTTCAGGAGTTTAGGGTTTATGCGGGTTTGGGGGTGTAGGGGCTCAGGGGTTTCGGGGCTTAGGGTTGTGTTGACCGAGCTAGGATCTGGGGTTGGTGGCTCCGTGTAAAAGGCGTATAATCCTAAACCCTAAACTCTAAACCCTAAACCCTAATCCCTCTATAGGATTTCGGATCCGTTGCCAGGGACTTCGGGCTTTAGGGTGTAGGGAATAGGATCTGACGTGTGGGTTTCGAGGTTCGGGCTCAGGCGTTCAAGCCTTCTACTCCAGACCACTGCGGGTTTAGGGTTTAGGCTTTAGGGTTTAGGGTTTAGGGTTCAGGGTTTTGGGTTTAGGGTACGGCGCGCCAAGGAACTTCGTGTCGTGGAGCCACTGCTGAATGGTAGCGCGGTTAGAACCCCTGGCGGAGTTTCGTGGGCTGCTTGCAGGTCCCAGATTAAAGAACGTTTTATCGTACTAAGGGTCCTTAGTGAGAGGCATACCGCTTGATTAGCGGATTTGTTGAGGCTTTTTGTTCTGGGGTGTACTATCTTCCATCGGATACATAAAACACAGAACTCTAAACGGACACCTTTAAGGGATCAGGGCTTTAGGACATGACATATGATATACAGCTTGGCGTCTAGGAGTGGATGCCTTTCTGTTTAGGGCCGGGAAACCCTGAACCACGGAGTTCGAACAGAACCTCAAATTACTGCTTGAAGGGTCAGGGAACTTGGAAAAAAGGCTGGCTGCATCCTCGTTTGCGATGAGTCTGCTAGGGTTTAGGGTGTGGGAGTGTGTGACTGCTGATGTCAAGGCTGGGCCGCGTTCGAGGTTCCGAATTCAGCGTCCAGGCTTTCAGGGTTTGGGTTTAGGGTTGCGGGCTTCGGGTTTGGGGTTCAGGGCTTTGGGAGTTTGGGTGTTGGGTGATTCCACTCGGCTGTAGAAGTGGTTCTTTAAGGGTGGCATGCAGGTCTTCTAAGGCTTCACGCCGGCTTGGAAGAGCGGTAAGGATTGTGGATTGGATTGCGATGTACGATGTGGGGTTGTAGGGTTTCCAGTGTTCCTCAACCCTGGAATCCAAAAGTGAAGGAATCAGCCAAGGTTTCCATCATTTTCATCTCAACTCTCAGGCCCCAGAAGGACCCAACTCTAAGGCCCCAAAGGCCCCAACTCTAAAGCCCCAAAGGCCACCCTAACCGAGGCCTCCAGACACCTTTGGGGTAGCCCCCTGGGTTCTCCACGACTCCGATCCACTTGTGCCACAGGACCTTGGCAGAGCTTCTTGAAGCTCTTGTAGGGCCGTCGGTGGGTGTTGAGGGTTTGTCAGGTTAGGGTCTTGGGCTTGCGGCGCATATGACCTTTGGCTGGGTCAGAGCCCCTGCGATTTTGGGTTCGATGGTTTGGTGCAGGATGCCGGCGCCCGTTCGAACTCCAGGTGCCCGAATATGAAATCGAAGCCGTAGGAAAGAAGCAAATCTGCCCAAAGCTGCTGGTGATGATGACGACGATGACGAAGACGATAACGATGACGACGATGATGAGATGGTGATGATGATGATGATGATGATGATGGCTATGAAGACGATGGCGATGACGATGATGATGATGATGATGAAGAAGTTTATGATCCAAGTAGCACTGGTTGTTATTGTTGTCATCGGCCTTCGATCGTTCAACTGTTACGGTTGTTGGTTTTCGTGTGTGTGTGTGTGTAGATTTGTCTGTCTGTCTGTCTGTCTGTCTGTCTGTCTGTCCGTCTGTCCGTCTGTCCGTCTGTCCGTCTGTCCGTCTGTCCGTCTGTCCGTCTGTTCGTCTGTCCGTCGGTCCGTCTGTCCGTCGGTCTGTCGGTCTGTCGGTCTGTCTGTCTGTCTTTCTGTCTGTCGGTCTGTCTGTCTGTCTTTCTGTCTGTCTGTATGTATGTGTGTGTATATATATATATATATATGTTTTCATGCACGTCGTTGCCAATACACAAGCGGTTTCTGCTATCCCTAAACTCAGGATTCCGAACCTCAAAAACCGAACCTTGCACCTTAAACCCTAAACACTAAGCCTAGACCTTACACCCTAAACCCTCAAATCCTGAATCCCCATGCCATGCAGGACACCGCTTTGTAGCATGCTTCGCCGGCCACGGCGTTGCGACAGGCCCTCGGATTGAGTGGAAGTAGCGGGTTTAGGGCTTGCAGGGCTTGCGGGATTCAAGGTTAGGGCTTAGGAGTTTCCCTTCAGGGTTCCAAATTCAAGTCCTAAACCCTAAATCCTAAAATAGGCACTAGGATGCGCCGTGATATAAGGCTTGCTAAAGTGGTTTCTCTTCGGGTCTGGATGTATCAAGGATCAGGAGGCCTGGGAAGCATGTCCCGGCTGGTAGAGCCTGGGGTTGAGCGTTTCGGCTTTAGGGGGTCTGGGGCTCGGACTTAGGGACCCGGGGTCTTAGAAGGGTTGCAAGGGGCTTCCGGAATAAACGAAACTTTTGGGGGGGCTTCGTAAGTAGCCTCCAAGACAGTTGTAAATCGCAAGCACAGCAACAAAAACTGACGACTTGCAATCCGATTTCTTACCTGCTTACCCTTAGCAGATGAATTTTTTGCGGCCCGAACAGCGAACTGAAACGAAGGTGCTACACGACCAGAACGAGGGCTCAGAGAACTCCCAGTTCGACCCGAACGACCTCATTCCCCACGACTTCGAGGAGGAGGAGGAGGAGGACGAGGCCGACGGCAACACCCTAAACTGCAAAACCGTCTAAACCTAGAAACTCGTGTAGAATCCTCACCAAAGCCCTGATGCTCCCACAATACTTTAAACAAGGCCCAAGTAGCGAGGCAGGTGCAACCGTGGCATTGCTGGCCTTTGTGACGTTGCTGTGGGCCTTTGCGACCTGCGAAGGTGAGGGCGTGACACAGGGGCCTTCATAATTCCATTTGTGCTTTGTCTGGACATGTCTAGGTCTAGGTAGAGTCTAGGGTCTTAAAGTGATGCTTATGGGATGCTACAGGGCTTCTCATGGGCTCTAAACCCGAATGACCAAAAACCCCAGGCCCTAAATGTATCGATGTAGTGCTTAGGGCTTAGGGTTTAGGGGTTTAGGCTTCGGGGACGCCTGCCTGGAACGTTGTGGCCGTCCTTGCCACACACCACGAACCCTTCGACATCCCTCGTGCATTCGCTTGATTCGGTCGATTTGAAAAAAGTGTTGCACTTTGCTCATGTAGGACAACCCAAAACCTGAAACCACTAAGCACTGAATCCTAAAACCAAAACTACCAATCATCTGTACAAACTCAACTGCACTCCTGAATCACACTTGAAGGATCATAAGACTTGGACTTTGTGACTAGGGGTGCGAGCACATTTGCGTTACACGCTAAGCCCCTAAACCCCTAAGCCCTAACCGTTAGGAGCTTTGCTGTTTCGCGTTGTTCCTTAAGCCTTGGAGCCATTGACCCAGTATCCCAAACACAACACTTCATGAAACAGGTATAGGCAGGACCCCTATGAGACCCCTGAAAAGAAGCACTATATTCCCTATACTCCCTAAACCCTAAACCCTAAAGCCTAAAGCCTAAACCCTAAACCCTGAAGCCTAAGCCTAAGCCTAAACCCCAGACTAAGCTTGAAGCAACTTGCGGAGGCCGAGCGGTTTGAGACACCCTACACTAAGAAAGTCGCAAGGCTATGAGCTAAACGGTTTAGGGTTTGGGGTCTAGGGAGCCCACCAGATCCCAAAAGAGACTAAAATCCTAAGGCTTAGGGTTTAGGGGTTTAGGGTTCAGGGGTTTAGGAGTTTAGGGTTTAGGGGTGTAGGTTTAGGGGTTTAGGGTTTAGGGGTTTAGGAGTTTAGGGTTTAGGGGTTTAGGGGTTTAGGGTTTAGGGGTTTAGGGCTTAGGATTTGGGAGTTTAGGGTTTTGGCCGCACATATTAGGTTTCAGGCTTTGGGGTCAAACTGCTTATGGCTTAGAGCTTTGAGGTTTGCAGGCGGAGGGTTGTAGGTGGAAGGGCTTGAAGCCTATGACTCAGGGTTTACGGCTTCAATTTGTAGAGCTTGGTTGCGAGTCTAGCCGAGAGAGTGGGGCCAGCTAGGACGAAGCACTATACCCACCGAGCCACAGCCACCCAAAACCTTGAAACCCAAGACCCCAATGCAAAACCCCTAAACCCTAAACCCCTAACCCCTAAACCCTAAACCCCTAACCCCTAAACCCTAAACTCCAGTATCCCCGAGAGCTGGGTCCCTTGAAAAGGATCCCTCCTCTCATTTCAGGAGATCGCCCTGGAGGAAGAGTCTTTGGAATCTCTGGAGAACCGAAGCAAAGGCCGTAGAGATGGAAGAATGAAGCAATATGTCCATGCCGCCTCAAAACCTAAAATCCGCAAAACCCGAAACCCTACCATATCCCCCCCCCGGCCACCTCGTGGCTACTAGCACGCAGCTGCTTCGCTGCCTTTTCCTGAAATTGCCAACATCAGCCGGCTTCGGCCAATGTTCAGAGCTTTGATATGCACACTATGTAAGCATTCTGCTGTTCAATACAATCGTTGATACCACTGTTAATTGCACTATGATCCTTACTGTCTGGGTGCGTGGGTTTTGCATTCTGCGGACTTACCATGCCACTTTGTTGTTGTACTTCTTACCTTGGTTTTATGCGTGAGATTTGTAGTTTCATTGCAGGCACAAGCGCTGGAAATAGCGCAAAGTAGTGCCGCTTTGTGACTGTCGGCATGAACCCAACTCCTGAAGCCTTCGGGTTAGGGGATTAGGGCTTTAGGGGTTTAGGGGTTTAGGGGTTTAGGGGTTTAGATGTTCAAGGGTTCAGGGGTTTAGAGGTTTAGGGGTTTAGGGATTCTAGGGTTCAGGGGTTCAGGGGTTTAGGGGTTCTAGGGGTTCTAGGGTTTTAGGATTTAGGTTTAGCCGTCTAGGGTGCTCTACGGTTTCGGAGGCTTAGGCGTAGGAGTTTAGGGTTTCGGCGTTTCGGCGTTAGGACTGACCCTAGGCAAGAGGCTGAGTTGGGGTTTGGGGTTTGTGGATCCGGGTTTAGGGGCCGCGTGGGTTTGGGGTAAGGATCTATGAGCAAAACAAACGTAGCTTCAGATAGGGTTTCGGGTTTAGGGTTTAGGGCTTAGGAGTTTAGGCTTTGTCTAAGTAGGCTTCCCTCAATCACTGTCGAGAAGCATCTACGACCTTGCGGCACATGGCATTCTGACGTGCTCCGGTGTGGCGCGAGACGGACTGGTGGAGACAGAAGTGCCTGGGCAGCAAGAGCTTGTGCGATGTCTTCCACTAAGGTTGCCACCCATTGGATTCAGATTGGCACGGTGCTCATGACGCCTTTCAGGCCTGAATACCCAAATTCTAAACCCGTTCCCCCACAACCCATAAGAACAGCTCTCAGACTCACGGACCCCGGATCGCGGAGTTTCCTGAGCTTCTGGGTTTCACAGTACCGCTGCTCATTCAAGCCTCTGTGCTCCATTGACCGGCCCGGGGAGCTGGATTCTCACACCGGGTTCAGCACTTTAGGGTTTAGGGTTTAGGTTTTTGGGGTTTGGGGTGAGTTTTGTGGCCAAGGGCATGAAAGGGATTAAGTGTTGAAGGGCTCGTAAGTGCTTGCATCTTTACGGCTTGGGCTTTATGGCGTTAATTATGGGGTTTTGCGGCGCTTAACAGAGCTAAAGTGTACTAAAGCTTAAGGGTTTTAGGGTCCGAGCATTGAGTGAGGCTTCAGGGTCTTGGGGTTTAGGGTCATGTTCCCACTCGTGCGTGCAGGTTTAGGGTTCAGGGCTATAGGGGTACTGCCAGGAGCTGCATGAGTTTGAGGCAGGAACCGGGATTCGGATGTTTGGGGTGCAGGGCTTATCTAAACCCTATTATAAACCCTAAACCCTAACACTGGTGTCTTGGCTGTCTTTTCTGCTGTGCGGGTTGGATGCTGAAGGCTTGCAACGAGTCGGCCGACCGGCAAGGGTTGTAGTTTTGAGGGGTTCCACTTACAGGGTGCATATATAGTACATAAAATGTAATATAAAGCAACATGCATGGAACATCAATTCCAATGTTCCTAGATCGCGGCCGCGCTGCTGTCTGGAGCCCAGCACGACACTCCAGGGCTTGTAGCAGGTGCGCTTGAGCTCACTCATGACCTGCGGCCATCGTACTGTCCTCCCCCCGCCTCCTCCGGTCGAGAAGGGCTACATTTTTTCGGGGTCGTAGCCAGCATAATTTATTACGGACTAGCCCGAATCCGCAGCTGCTGCTAGATTGTACTCAGCTCAACAGCTCTGCGCTACCTAGAGTGAGTAGGGCCTCCACACAGCAAAGCTACAAGCATCTACAACAACGTCGAGGGCCTGACACCCGGGTCGAAAATGGGTACAGGTGGATGCAAACAATCTCCGAATCACGAGAGCATGGCAGGCTTCCGATAAAGAATTGCAGATCCGAGCACGCGAAAATCAGTGAGAAAGCTCTTGAATTGAAAAGTGTGTCCTTGGGGGATATAGAAACTCATGGTTGGTATACCAAGGAAATAGTGAGGCTCGTGTGTTCTGGCTTCCCTTCCATCTTTCACCCTCTCTGGCCGGAAATGTGCCTGCCGCAGCTGGGTGTGGGTCCTGAACAGGTACGGGTGGCCAAGGTTCGAAGGAAAGCACAGTCACACCTACAGAAAGTCGAATACCTCCTCCATTCGCGGCTCATGCGAAACTTTTTGTGCCGGAATGGCCAAATACGCATCGTCCCTGACCGGACCCTGACTTCCCAAGACCCTTAGCGCCCAAACCCTAAAACCCATGATAAACAAAACCGTCAAATGAGAGCCCCGGAAGCCCGCCCTGCTGCCCAACACATAAAACCAACCACGCCCAAATGCTCCTGGATGCGTAGAAGATCCGTGGCACTGCCACCTTGGGGGCCGTCGCTTGCGCCTATCGTGAAGGCAGCTGCTTGGAAGCTTCGAGGGACGGGCTCTGGTTGTGGGCTTCACAATTTACACGGCTGAGCTTGCAGCAAGTTGCTTTTTGTTGTCTTGGTGTTAGCTTACCTTGGTTTCAGGGATTATGGCGGCTGCTGCTACTCATACCACCAGCACCACCACCACGCAACGAACGAACAACCCTACTCATAAGCGCTGCAGAGCTTGAGTGCTTCATGCTTTCGTTCTCGAAACTGCAGCTTCCTTTTACTCCAAATTCTAGGCCGGTCACACTGGACAAATGAATTTACTAAACTGTTTACCGGTTCGCCTGAACCCTCAATCTACGCACAAGGCAGCCGCCGGGAGCATGCCTTAAATTATACATGAACCCCGCGACAATTGAAGTAATCAAGGCTTATAAAGCCTCGTTCAATTCGAACATCATCTGTCTAAAACCCTGCATACAATCTCTTTAAAAGCAGCTATAATAAGTCTATCTTGAAACCCTAAACCCTAAACCCTATTTAAAAGCCCGTTATGAGCCAAAGGCCTGCTCCTAGTTTCTGATTCCGGGGCCTCCCAGCTCGTTCGTGCTGCCGTCACCGCCTAGGGACCCACAGCTTTCCATGGCTTAAGACACATAGGCTCCGTAGCAGTTCCCCTAAGGGTCCAAGTACCCAAATAGTAGGGTTTCAAGGTCCAAAAACCACTCAGAATATGGATTTTGGAGCCTAAAACCTTATTATTTGGGTACTCGGACCCTCTGGGTTCCTTTTCGAGGTTTAAATTTAGGATTCTATAAGGTAATCCCAAGAAGGAACCACTATGGAGCCGATGGGAAGACACATCGGAGGGTTTAAAGGGTACTTTATACGGTTCTATTGTGTTCTGAATGGATGTGTTTTGTATGGGGTTTATACGGGTTCTAGGACGTCTGGTCTGTCGCAGGGTTTTAGAGGGTTGAGTTTTGTTACACGGATTGATCAGAATTTGTAGGACATCTGTTTTTTTTCGCAGGGTTTTGGAGGGTTGAGTTTTGCTACACGGATTGGTCAGAATTTGAGGATCTGGATTTTAAGGTGTTCTACTGATTCTGATGCTGCAACTAAGGGTGTATACAGGGGTTGTTTTGCCGGCTATGTAGGCTTCAACAAGGCCTTAGCAGGAAGTTGTAAGGGCCATAGGAGTTTTCCGTATCATAGCATGCTTTGAGTACTCCCTACTTCAGCAAACACCCAAACTCCCATGGTCGAAGAGTTTATGACGAAAATTGTGCAGGGTTGCAGGGTTGGAGGTTCGCATGCTTACCTGAAGCCTAGAAGCCTTCGAAACCTTGAGAAAGTTCGAACTCAGAAACCCAATATAGTGGAAGGAATGCCAGTTAAATCAGACGATATGGAAAAGCCCCAAGAAGTTTCAGACATCTTCCGTATGATCATGACAAGAAGCCCTATAGTCGTTAGCAATCTCCTTTGATTACAGCAGATTGGGCTCGATGAGGAATCTGTCTCCGGCATGCCTGCTGGCGATGTCGCCGCCATCCCAGCGCTGCGCAGAGTAGGCAAAGCCTTGAGATTTGTGTTCGATTTCTTTCAAGGTTACGGTTTAGCTAGAGCCCCACATACATTTTATGGCAGCCCCTTCAATACCTCTCCGCAGCATTTTGTTCAAGGGTTTCTACTTGGGAATACACCGGCTTTGAAGGTGTGTTTATTTGATCTCTGTATTGAAAAACTAAGATGGGAGTTAGGATTAGGGAGACCCTTTGGGATATAGACCCTCTCAACAAGGTCCCTTTTAAGAGAGCCACAAGTAGGGTTCAGAAGGGTCGCCCTTTAAGGGGTCTCCCTAATACTACCTAGGATAAGAGGACTTTCTAAGCTTTAGGGTTGAGGCTGAGGTCACAAATCCCAACATCGAACTCTCTGCGCTGTTCGTGCGAGTTTCGGGTGTTCGCTGTGGCGTTGATACAGTTACGATCCTCAAAGCTGTATCGCGATTTAGTAGGGACCCTGACAGGAACCGTTATGTGTACTCTGCTCGCCTTTCTTCGCCGAGAAAGCCAAGGCACAACCTCTAAGAGCAGCGTCACCCCGTCCCCTGCTGCGATTGCTCCTCTAGCTTCTCTAGGCCATCCACCATTCTCGACAACTCTTTGTGGGACACCCCAGCCGAAAAGAGACTGACCTTCACCCCGATCTGAGGCCACTTCTTGACCAACTCGACGTAGGCCGGCAAAGTGAGAACCTTGTCTGCGTGGTCTTTGATAAAGCAGAGACAGGCCTCCTCGAGCCGCTTGGCCTGCAACAGGTGGGCTTGGCAGAGGATGCTACAAACCTGCGTGGTGTGGATTCTCTCTGAGAGCTTCGCTTCAGACCATAGCTGAAGTCGCTTCACTGAGTACTTATGGCTGATGGCCAGGAGCTCCTGAAGCTGTGGACCATCGCTCTCATTCTTCGGAGGCCCCTGCGGAAGGATCTCCTCTGGCAGTCGATCAGTGTACAGAAACTGCAGGAAAGCCTTGAAAGTGGCGACATCACAATCCTCGATCACGATGACTTTGGAGATGCTCTCCTGCATCCCTGCCGTGAGCTGCCTGCTGAAGACCTCTGATCGCGCACAAAGAATCGCTGAGTGAGCCTGGATCACCTCGTCCTTCACCATGAACCTCACGTCGCTGCACTTCCCTTCCTGCAAGAGCGCCTTCGTGTCCTCTAGGATGGTCGGCTCCGGAATCTCCACGCCAGCGCTCCAGCGGCACTGCTGGAAACGCCGCATGGGGCGGACTTCCAGTTCGACCTTCACCGTGAAGGTGTCCTCTTGCACCCACTCGGATTGAAGCAGCTCTTCATGGCTCAGCCCGAAGATGCCCAGTGAAGCAGGAGGATACCCCGGCGAATGCACATCAGGGCCATATACGCCAAATGAGCTTTTGTTGCCGTGGTGGATGCCGTCACACTTCCCGCGCCACGGCACGAATACCCCGTCCCGGGCCTTGACGCAGATGCGATACCGAAGTGCGATACGCTCCCTCGTGCGCAGGACTATGGCAAGTGACCCGTGATGCTGCCCCTCATGGCACAGCCTGTGTGGCCACGGGCTGTAGTGAAGGTGCATTACCTCGTCACCAACACGTAAGCAGGTACTCACATTGCCAGCGGCGTGCTGCTCAAGCCCACATTCCATCCAGGAAAAGCCTTCCATTCTCCACACATACTCGGCCTTATGAACCACGTCCGCGAGTTTGGTGCTTACTCCATCACTCACATGCACAGGTCTCTGTTCGTGAACAATTTCACATATGTCCCCTGCTATGGTTTCATCATTGTCAATACGGCGTCGTTTTGCGGTTTCAGCTTCAATGCCTTTCATTTGGCTCCCCTTAGCCCAAGTCAATCTATGCAGCTGCTCCCTCAGCCTATGCCGCTCCATGGCCTGATGAGTCTCGGCCTCGAGCTCTTGGAGCCTGGCCTTATTGGCTAGGAGTTGTCGAACTTGGTCATCGATCGCTGCTTGCAGCTCCTCGGCGGACATCGACCGCACGTCCATGGCAAAGGGCGGCGAAACCTCTGAGTTGACTCTAATACACGATCCCCCAAAATCCCAAGCCCTGTCTCAGGCAGAAACCTTGGGGGGTTTAGGGTGAACGATGAAGGGCTGTTGGTTTGACAAGGCTCGGCAGCATGGTTTGATCTCTTGGCCTTGCCCGGACGCTAAACCTTAGGCCAACACTGTGAAAGCAACATGCAGGAGAGATCGGTTTCATTGTGTGCATTCCCTCTAGAAGAGCCAACGATTCCAAGCATGCCTCCATTCCACGAATACCGTCCACTTGCAAGCGAACCCTGCGCCACATGGGTACTTAATGATGGCTCTGGCTGTTTGTCGATATGCACGGTTTTCATCAAATCTAGGGTAGTTCTACTGTAAGTCTAGTGCTCAAACAAGGGTGCAGCCTTTCTTATATGTCTTTATAGATATGTAGACACCTCTAGATATATATATATACACATACTAGGTACATTAGGTATACTATATATATACACACTATATCCTTCTACTGTCTATCTATCTATCGATCTATCTATATACAACATATATATATATATTTATTTATTTATTTATTTATACATATATGTATAAAAGCAAAAGCGCGGAAGCAGACAATGACAGCTGGTGCTCTGAAGTGAGGAAGCGCAGAACCACAACAGCGGACGAGACCCCCGCCAAAAAAAAAAAAACACACACACAGAGGCGCAAAACATAAATTCCCACAACAAATAGACCTCCCTTAAACAATGCACCTTCAAGTCAGGCTCATGAAGAATGCAGCCATGCCCTTAACCATATCCCATAGACCTGCCACCCTGCACCCTGAACTGGGATTTGTACGTCTTGCCCGTGCCGGTGGGCGACTCCAGCAGCGCATTCCTTGCTGTTCGCAGGTTCATTTCCAATTTTAGGGTTGTGAGGGTTTAGGGCTTAGTTGAGTTCATAGCATAGTCAAGTCTACTTCGCATCTGCCACAGGCCCTACAGGAATTCCCATCGCCCATCTGGACGGGCAGGGGCGGCAAATGGTATTTAACAACGTCCCCAGACAAGCAACCCATTTTACCGGCCGAGGCTTCGTGATTGAGTTTGCTGCGTGGGTAGCTTCCGTACTCTGTGCGGGACCGCCGCAGGCATCATATTTTCAAGCCAGCCATATCAACGTGCCTTGGGAGTTGGAAGCACCGTGATACAGATGTGTGCGTCACATATGTCTCATCGAAATAATACTTACTAAGTTCTAGAATAGTCTTTGCTGTCAACGTCATGAAACTTCACGACACTTTTGTGGTAGTTTATCTTATCATCGTCACTGATTCTCACAGGTGTCATCATCACTGCTTTGAAAGGAAGCAGATGGTACAAGCAATCAAGCTCCTTTCCACGTTGAGGGTATCCGCCGATTAGTCCTGGCCTCTTGGGGAGGCAATGTGGTCAAGCCAAGCCTGGGACTCGGTCTGTGACTGGCACGAAAGCGTTAGCTTCCAGGCGCTGCAAGCTTGTCAGGGGAGCACAGGGCGGCTTGACGAGCAGATCATCTTTGTAGAATGATTGAATCAATCCCTCACTTACTCCAACAGCAGGCGATTCTGAATCAACAGCAAAAACTACCGGCAGGTCTAGAATGGGTTCCTTGACAGACACTCAGTACGTTCCTGGGTTTCGGAGCCAGGCTCTTTAAGCCGAAGCGGCCGTTTGGACATTCCAAGTGCTGGTGGTCACTCTATACTGCTCTCTTCAACTCTCTCCGCAAATCTGCTACAGGCGTTGTGGCAATTAAGTTCATTCATTCTAGACGCGAAGAAATGTCAACCACGCTAGTAGCGGCATGTTTGCGACTTCACTCCTTCTAGACCCTCAACTCTGAAAGTGATAAACCATCCTAGTAGACGATGTTAGACGGCAGTTGCGGCTGAGATGCGACCCACCGTCCAGGGCTTTGACGACGGCTCGCATGTACTCCAGCTGGCAGTCGTATGCCTGCAGGGGCACTAGGCCCACAAGCTCTATGAAAGAGCTGTCTGCATCGGGAGCTCAACCAGGAAAGAGGGCTTCGGCGAGTAGGCGTCAGGGTGAGCTTATGGCTTAAGGTTTCGAGTTCAGGGTCAAAGGATTACTGAGACTATTACTGCGACAGAACAGGCAGTAATGGGGCGAAGCTTATGACAGAGAGATATGACCGGCCACCGTTCCGAAACCCCTACGCCCAACTACCCGCAAAAGCTCAAAATCCCCGACATCCTACTTAAATGAAGCTCTAGTATCCCCTGCAATTCTGCGATGATGCCATATACCGTCTTGCGTGAGCTACTTAAAGGCCTAACTTACTTCGTAACAAGAGCATCCAAGCAAGAACCCAAAGTCGAACCATCTAACCCTAAACCCTATAAACCCTAAGCCCTCAATTCGGAGCCTTTATTCGAAAAGAAAACCATTCTGACCATGTTTAGGGGGTTTTGAGCCCCTACCCTAAGGGTCCAAGTACCTAATGCTCACCTACAAAACTACTATCCAGAACCCAGATACATGATAATTAGGTCCTTTGGACCCTTAGGGCCATACCAGAACCCCGAAAGCAAACCCCAAACCCTAAACCCTAATCCCTAAACCCCAAACCCTAAACCCTAAACCCCTAAAAGGCGCCTCGTAGGGAAAATCCACCTGGACGCCATCGACATCGTAGGTCGGCATGGCCCTACACCCTATAAAGCCTATGAGCCCTAAACCCTATAAACCCTAAACCCTAAACCCTAAAAACCCCTATAAACCCTAAACCCTAAACCGAGGCGAGGCCGACTCTTGGGGTTTCTGCGCCTTTTTTTTCTTCGAAGGGTCTTTTTGACTTGTCGGTGGTACCCTAAGCCCTAAGCCCTATAAGCCCTATAAGTCCTATAAGTCCTATAAACCCTATAAACCCTATAAACCCTATAAACCCTAAGAGTTGCCTCTGGTTTAGGGGTGTAGGGTATCGGGGGCCCCAAGCTGAAAAGGATCCCAACTCGATCTTGCGGAGGCTTATAGGTAGGGTTTAGGGTTTAGGGTTTAGGGTTTAGGGTTTAGGGGTTTAGGGTTTAGGGTTTAGGGTTTAGGGTTTAGGGTACCATAAGGGCTCTATCAGGGGCCTAAGTGAGGGTTTAGGGTTTGAGGGTCCATGTGCCCAAATAGTAGGGCTCGGCGCTTCCGTAATCAAGGCTTGGCGGTGGAGGCTTTAGGGGCTTTCGGGTTTAGGGTTTAGGGTTTAGGGTTTAGGGGTTTAGGGTTTAGTAGGTTTACCTTAAGGCTCTAAGGACTCATACTTTAAGGTTTTTGGGCCCAAAGAC
>CAJNJA010005213.1:5109-17918 GCA_905231915.1 Symbiodinium necroappetens
TTTTCCCTTATTGAGCTTAAGAGGACCCTATTTGCTAATACCTTTCAGAGGCTTGAAAGGGCCAACCAGTTAAGAGTAAGATGCTAAAGACGTCGACTCGGTTGAGGTATGGAATCGAGGTCACTGGAGCTGTCCCAGGCCGGCCTCAGCTCTACGGCAGGGTTCTCTTTCGGCTCCACATCGCTTGTGGTACTTGGAGGTTCATGGGTAGTTATAAATGGGCCTTATAAGAAGCGTAGCTATACTTACAAGCCATATTAGGGGACGTAACCCCACTGATAACTACCCATGAACCTCCAAGTAGGCGTCTGTTTGGGTGCGTAACGGGCGTAGCGCTCCTTTTGAATGTTGGTCCGCATACATTTCGGGTTGTATCATGTGGAGACTTGTGGAAAAAGCAACCCTACATGGCTTGTGTTTCTGAATATCGGGATATCGTGGGCGTAGGGGCAGCTTATTGAACGGTCCTTTTCAAACCAGCATCCTATTGTAGGGAGCGATATGTGGCACGTCTCCCCACTTTCAAACCGCCCTTGCTGCTATTTCGATGGTTGCTGGTACTCACAGTCGTGTTCTGAGTATGTAGGCATGGTTATTTCTGTTTCTCCTCTTATATTACTGACCATGATCTTATCAGTTTTGAGATGATACGCCCGTATTTGGGCGGAAAGGGCTGCCTTGCGCGGCCTAGTATATGTAACTCCGAGGAGGATGGTTGGAATTCCATTGTTCGGGAGGTAGGGGACTGGGGCATTCAGTTTTGAAGGAACGGAAGTGCCGGTGCTTCTTGCTCAAGAGTTCACCCAGGTCTGGCCGTAGAGAACAGGATTTAAGCGAAGTTCAGGCAGCTTCCGCAGAATCCTCGCGCAACAATGTGTAAGTTTGAAGTCCGCAGCCCTAAACGACGACACTATAGCATGGTCAGAAAGACGCGTTACCTTAAACTACCATAACCGACTCTGTTGTAGACTCTTGCCTGGAAACTGCGAACCTAGAAGCTCAGAAGATGCCGATTGTTGTGAAAGTTGGATTGCTTAGTGGCAAGACAACTACCGTGACAGCCCAGCTTGATGAAAAAGTGGGCACATTGAAAAGCCGTGCAGAGACCGCATTGGGAGTCGGACCAGGGCAACTGCTGGACTCATCTGGAAGCGTTCTGAATGTACTTGAGCCGATAAGAAGAGGCAGGGTTCAGAATGGTGACTCCCTGACCTTGTACATAAATCGAATTCATGTGAAAGCCTCTCGTGGGGCAGTTGCTGCCATTCTTGGCGACGGATCCGTCGTGACCTGGGGTCATGCTGGCTATGGTGGTGGTCAGCTGAAGAATGTGCAGCGGATCCAAGCCAATCAATGTGCTTTTGCCGCTATTCTGAATGATGGATCCGTCGTGACCTGGGGTGATGCTGACTGTGGTGGTGACAGTAGTGCTGTGCGTGGTCAGCTGAAGAATGTGCAGCAGATCCAAGCTAATCACTGTGCTTTTGAAGCTATTCTGAATGGTGGATCCGTCGTGACCTGGGGACATGCTGACTGTGGTGGTGACAGTAGTGCTGTGCGTGGTCAGCTGAAGAATGTGCAGCAGATCCAAGCTAATCACTGTGCTTTTGCCGCTATTCTGAATGATGGATCCGTCGTGACCTGGGGAGATGCTGACTGTGGTGGTGACAGTAGTGCTGTGAGTGGTCAGCTGAAGAATGTGCAGCGGGTCCAAGCCAATCGATGTGCTTTTGCCGCTATTCTGAATGATGGATCCGTCGTGACATGGGGTGATGCTAGCTGTGGTGGTGACAGCCGTGCTGTGCACGGTCAGCTGATGAATGTGCAGCAGATCCAAGCTTCCAGGCTCGCATTTGCTGCCATTCGTAGCGATGGATCCGTGGTTACCTGGGGTGGTGCTGCCCATGGTGGTTACAGCGCTGACGTCCAGCCTTGGCTGAAGAATGTGAAGCGGATCCAAGCCAATCACTTTGCTTTTGCTGCCATTCTGGGCGACGGATCCGTCGTGACCTGGGGTCATGCTGACTATGGTGGTGACAGTAGTGCTGTGCATAGTCAGCTGAAGAACGCGCAGTGCATCCAGTCAAGACGCAAAGCTTTTGCTGCCATCCTTGGTGATGGGTCTGTTGTGACCTGGGGTGATGCTAAGTACTGTGGCAGTGACAGTACTGCCGTGCAGGATCAGCTGAAGAATGTGCGACAGATCCAAGCCGCTGAAGGCGCCTTTGCAGCGATTCTCGGAGATGGCTCGGTCGTGACCTGGGGTGATGCTTTCTGTGGCGGGGACAGCCGCGCAGTGCAGGATCATCTGAAGGATGTGCAGCAGATCCAAGCCAGTTCGAGCGCTTTTGCTGCCACTCGAGCAGACGGCTGCGTGGTGACCTGGGATGGTCAACAGCATATGGTTCACTGTACTGCTGCTGAGGATCCAGAGGATCCTTGAGATCGTGTAGCAGGCTTGTTTCTACTTCGTTGTCCTGCAGCATGAAGGTGGTGTTGACAAGCCTTGCAGCACTAGCCAACACTTCCTCAACTAAACCCCAAAACCTAAACTGTTGCAATAGACCTGCACCAGCGCCTGAAGTGGCATGGAAAGGAGTAATTCTACCTCGTTCTCTATCTAAACTACCAATTTTCTGTCAACACATCAGTGAACATAGTTTTCCATTGTCTACATGACCACACATACTAACAGCAAGTTTCTTCCTATCGATCTATAAGTTTCTACCTTTTGTAAACTTAGGTTGCCAACGTTTGTTCAGTTTTTCATAAATACCATCAGTATGAACTTTCACATTGGTACTTCTATAGATTTCTTTAAGAATGCATATACTATGTTAGCGAAATGTGCACAAAAATTGATTGGTTGTTTCTCTCTGTACCTTGTTTATGCATTGCTTCATCAATGGGTTGATAAATTCTCCATTTTTTGGAGTGTTATAGTTCGTAGCTTATAGTACCTGGTGGTTGATAACAAGTCATGAGAACATATTTCGCCCCGTCCATCAGGTTTTAATCACCAATCTACAGACGAACCCTCCAAACCCTTTAGACCTTTGAGGGTTCTATCGGCTCTAAGGTTTGGAGTTTTTTCAGTAGTGGCAGGGTCCCAGTACTACCCGCTTGCCCCTTTTCTAATGAAACTGAATACTAGGGAAAAAGGGTACCCTTGTTATTAGGGGGACGCTGCGGGAACCTCGTAGAGTGTAACATAGGCGTCTGAAGAAGATTAATCCTGCATATCATACCCTAAACCCTAAACCCCTATAGATCCCTTTAAAGGAACTCCTATAGATCCCTTTTAAGAGGCTCTGTATATTTGGGCTCTGGCAGACCTGGGGCTAGGGATCCTCACGGACTCCGGTGAAAACCAAAGGAAAGAAAGGCTGGTGTCGGTGTGTTGCTTGGAGGTTCATGGGTAGTTACAGGTGGGGTGATAAGTCCCCTAATATGACTTATAAGTATAGTTACCCTACTTACAACCCCATTTATAGCTACCCATGAACCTCCAAGTGGGCCCCAGCTCAAGGGCTTTGAGTGTTCCTTGGACGGAACGAGAGGAGCGAGTCCCACAAAGGTTAAGGGGCCTGGGGGCTTAAAGGGGTTAGGGTCTTTAGTTTCTGGGGTTCGGGTTTTGGGCGTGTGTTTGAGGTTATGATGGTTTAGGGTATAGGGCTTGGGGTGAAAAGGGGTCGCACGTCCTGGCGCTGGAGGTTCGGAGCTTTCCGATAAACCCTAAACCCTACTGAGAGGATCATGGGACTTAGCAAGTAGGTTTATCAATAAGCATACTTTACAGTGACTTATGACCCCAATCCCAGGTAGTTAGAACTCATACTCATAACCTTTCGAAAATGCCCTATCAGTGAGACCTGGGAACTCGGGGCAGGCCGGCTAATGCGTAGTCGGGTGGGGTATCCGCTCCCCAGAGATCCCAATACCCCTTGATTCAGGAATATGGCATGGCTTAAATTATCAGGGCCTCAATTAATATTATGATTTAAGGTATATTCCTTAATTAATGGGTATTGGGTTCTCTGGGTTGATGTGAGGTAGTTGGACCTGTAGCGGTACTGCCCACACCCCAACTATGCCTCGTCAACCTCCCGGCCTTGGTTACCGCCTCTAGTTCACCAGAGAACCCAATACCCCTTAATTAAAGAATATACCCTTAAATCATAATATTAATTAAGGCCTCTATAATTTAAGGCATATTCCTTAATTAAGGGGTATTGGGTTCTCTAGTTCCTCAACCCGAAACCCTGAATCAAGCCCTCTGCCACTAGTACCCTTGAGCGGAGGCCCCTAAATCAAACCCTCAGCCGCTACACCCTCAAGCCTAAGCCCCTTGAAAACTTGAGGACACCTCCCGGATGGGGTCTTTGACCATCCAGCTCAAAGCAGACACGAGGAAGCATCGAAGTTATCGGTTTGTTTGGGTTTTGACTTGAGTTGTAGGTTCATAAAAATGCCTTCGGTAAACTTTAACTTTTTTCGGGTACTATAGCCTCTATATACGTCCAAGACGACAAGTAGGAATGATTTATGTTCCAGGCTTTCGGGTTTCAGCGGGTTTTGGGTGCTCCGGGTTTTCGGATTCAGGATTTACATGCTCATCTTGAAGGCAACTTTAGCAGCTCCGATACGCAAGCCCTACGGAAAAGCTCAGATGCATAGAAGGGGTGGCTTCCTAAACCCTAAACCCTACTTGGAGGCTCATGGGTAGTTATAAATGGGGTTATAATCAGGGTTAGGGGACTTACAACCCCACTTGCACCACTTATAACTACCCATGAACCTCCAAGTAAACCCTAAATACTAAACCCTAAACCCCTAAACCCTGTAACTACCCCTGAACCTCCAAGTAAACCCTGTGTGGGCCGATGGACTTCAGGGCTCCTTGGAACTTAGGGTTTAGGGTTTAGGTTTAGGGTTTAGGGTCGTTTCAGCCGCGGTGCCTTGTGATTTTTCTTTTGGGTTTCGGCTTCATCAGCTGCAGATATAGGGTAATACAGGGGCCTTAATAGTTAGAATAGGGTTTGGGGTAGAACATACTATAATTATAATAAGGAACCCTGAAAACCCTATTCTAATTATTAAGGCCCCTACGTTATTAGGGTTAGGGTCCGTTTCTGTGGCGAGTCTGGGTTTCCGAGCCCTAAGCTCTGAAGCGGAGCAGTCGCCTTGAACTCCAAGTTTCACTAGACCTCTCCTTAAGGCTTCATGCGTCTTTTCGGTGTTATGGCCTTTTTTAAGGAGTTCCTATGGCGAAGTTAGGGTTTAGGGCTTAGGGGTTTAGGGTTTAGGGGTTTAGGGGTTTAGGGTTTAGTGTTTAGGGTTTTATAGCGATGATGAGTGTCGCACTATATAGGTACATGGGCGCTTGGGGCTTTGTGCATCACCTGCGAGAACCAAGCCAAGGATAGCTTCGTCGACCCTGACACGAAAGTGGGCGAGGCCTCTTGTAGGGAAAGATACACTACTATAAGGGCTTAGGTCTTAGGGGCCTTAATAATTAGAACAGGGTTTAGGGGCTTAGGGTTTTGGGTTTCGGGTTAAGGGTTTAGGGTTTAATGTAGGGGCCTTAGTAACTAGAATAGGGTTTGGGGTATATTATACTATAGTCTATAGTTTTAAGAAGGAACCCCCAAAACCCTATTCTAATGATTGAGGCCCCGACAATGTTGGATTCAAGATTTGGGGTTATGCTGCGGGTTTGACTTTCAGGGATGTTGGTTTAACTTCTCAGGATGCTGTGCACCCGTCAACCGTTCACTAAACCCTAAATCCTAAAGCCCTAATCCCTAAAACCCTACACCCTAAACCCCTAAAACCCTAAACCCTAAACCCCTAAACCCTAATAACCCCTAAACCCTAAACCCTTAAAGCCTACTCAGACAGAAAGGCCTCACCCAGGCTTGACCCTATCCGTTCGAGGCGCCACGCCGAGAACCACTCCGTCGGAGGATTCTCAAGCCTTCCCGAAAACAGGGTTTAGGGGTTTAGGATATAGGGTTTAGGGGGTTAGGGGGTTAGGGGTCAGGGGTTGGAGGTTTAGGGGTTTAGGCTAAGTTTAGGGAGACTGATCGAAGCCACTAGGCGATGGAGTGTTGTTTGTTTGTCTGAGCAGGCAGCGGGTAGCAGGTTCTAATACTGATAGGTGCTTAGTGGGGCTTCAAGCAGATATCGATCCCCATCCGAACAGCTGAAGCCCCAAGCCCAAGAACCCGAAGCCCAGTGAAGGGCCTTGCACTCCAAGCGATGTCGGCTTGGTGTTCGGCGTTCTTCTATCATTTCGAACTGTGAGGTTCATGGGTACGTAGTTATAAATGGGGCTATAATTAGGGTAACTATACTTATAAGCCATATTAGGGGACTGGACCTATAACCCCACTTATAGCTGCCCGTGAACCTCCAAGAAGGATCAGTGCGAAATTAAGCACAGGAGAGAACAAGGGGACCCTAACTTAGAGAACTACCCTTATAGTACCCATAATGGAAGACCCTTATAGTACCCTTATAGAAACCCTTATGGTACCCTTATAAAAGCCTTATAGTACTAAGCAAACTCTCAAGGCCACCCATATAGCGCCCTCCTAAGCCCCCAAAAGCGCCCCAAAGCCAGAGGTGGGCGGCATTAAGCTCCTGGACCACACGGAGAAATGTCTGAACTGCGTCGGTGGGCTTGCAGCTCCTGGGCCTTCAGAGCTAATTTGTCTTTTGCAATCATAATCACCATATAGACACATATGTGTGTATATATATATGTGTGTGTGTGTATATTATATATATATACGTATATATATATATACATATATGCCCAGTAACATAGCTCCTGGCGTTTCTGGCAAAGTCGTGCGCCACGGAGTCGCCTTCGAGATCTGAGTGACCCTAAGCCTCGAAGCCCGAGAGAGCTCGAGCCTGAAAGCTTACATTTCCTAAACCCTAAAACCCTAGACCGTTTAGGGTTTAGGGACTAGACCCTAACCCCTAAACCCTAAGCCTGAAGCCTTCAGCCCTAAACTGAAGGACATGGACTCACATGTAGCAGAGCTGCACGGACGCTGGTCACCGATATGGCTAAAGTATATGCTTATGGCTCGCATGCCACGCAGGCTTCGAGGTTTCTGTGCAAGTTGCCTCCATGCGTACTGAAAGACCTTACTCAGGAAGTACTACTTGGAGCTTCATGGGTAGTTATACATGGGGGGGGGTTATAAGTCGGGTTTCTATACTTATGAGCCATATTAGGGGACTTATAGCCCCACTTTTGGCTACCCATGAACCTCGAAGTAATGCATGACGATGACAACGAATGACAAGACGGCTGCAGGGAGTTCCCGAGGTCCACCTAAACCCTGAAGCTGTTAAGCCCTGCAATGCGAATTGCAACCAAAACCTTGTCGTAGCGCTGTTTCCATTCGTCCCATAAGGCCCAGAATTGAGCCAAAAGGCCAATGAGGATGCCAAAATAGAGCGGAAGGCACCGCCTGCTGTTTCTGCCCCAATGGGAACTCACCGCCCTATTTTTGCCACCGCCAAGAAATGCTCCTCGCTGGACACTCCGGAGCACACCGCGGCTTGGACTTGAGTCGTCGAAGAGGCTGATGGCTAAAGATTCAGAGTTCGGAATTCTGGCGTTCGGGGTTTCAGGTCTATGGGGTTTAGGGTTAGGGTCCCTAAGCAGCCCTAAACCTTAAACCCTATGGGCCCCAAAACGATGCAGCCCAAGGTTGTGGGCATATGGAGTTCTGGGCTTCTGGCTTCTTCAGCTGTCGATCGTTCAGCCTTGGCAGCCTTGGGCTTCATGAAAAGTGTCTACGGCCCCGGGCCTAGGATGACTCCGAATACTTTTGGGGGTCACTGTGGGTAGTTATAAATAGGGATATCAGCAGGCTAGCTATACTTATAACCCATATTGGGGGACTTAGAACTCCGCTTAGATCTACCCATGAACCTCCAAGTACTTTGACTGAATCTGCGACCATAAAGCCCGCTAATTTCGCGTTCCCGGCGTTCCTGCTCCCCACAGGCTTCTGGATCGCAAACCTGGAAAGTCTAATCTCTAAACCCGGGTTTAGGGTTTAGGGGTTAGGGGTTTAGGGTTTAGCTAGGACCCTAAAGCTTAAAACTGAAAGCCATAAGAATCAGAGCCTTTACAAGCCCTGATGGTATTGCAACACTAAGCCCCATGAGCCCATGAAGCCTAAAACCGTACATCCAAGCCTACAGAACCCTTGTCGTGTCCATAACTCCTTAAAGGCTCTTATAGAAACCCTTGTAGACTCATAACTCTTAGAGAAACCCATATAGTATCCAGAGCCGTTATAGCCATAGCAGTTGTAGTAGCCCCTACAGTACCCATGAACCCCCATTACCAGCCTCTGTTAACCCTTTCCGGCCGGTTTTACCCTAAACCCTAAACCCTAAAACCCTAAACCCTAAACCCTAAACCTTGAAACCTAAACCTTAAAACCTAAACCTCAAACCCCAAACCTTAAAACCCTAAACCCTGAACCCTAAAAACCCTAAACCCCTAAACCCCAAACCTTAAGACCCTAAACCCTAAGTCGCCGAGGTGGAAGACATCTCCAAGGCGTGCAACCCGAGTCCTCAGCCCGGCGACAAGTGGAGCAGCTCGGAGATGATGGCGCTTTTTCAGGTTTGGGTTTAGGGGTTTAGGGGGTTTTGGGGCTTTCGGTTTTAGGGCTTTAGGGGTTTAAGGGTTTAGGGTCTTGGAGGTTCATGGGTAGTTAGAAATGGGGTTATTATAAGTAGGGTAGCTATACTTATAACCCATGTTAGTGGACTTATAACCCCACTTACAACTACCCATGAACCTCCAAGTGACGCTTGGGGTTTAGATGTGAGTCTTTTGCATTCATGGTAGGCGAAAGGCTAATCCAACGGCCGACGAACCCTAAACCCTATACAGCGTATCCTTACTGTCCAGTTTTCTCCAAGAGATGGGCAGCCTTGCCATGATGACTTCCTCTTTTGCTTGTTGCTGTGACAATAGTGGTTGTTGAGATGAGGAGTCAGTTTGATCGGTTCTAACAATGACAAGAATGATAGCGACAAACTCAAACGGTCACTGCTTCCATTTGTCACTGTTAACGTCATTTCTCCTCACCATTTTCCTGTTAAGTTAATTCCTACTGCTGCTGTTAAATGATTTGGGCAGGGCGTCATACGGTTGATGATATAAATCCTGCATTACCCATAATAAGGAATATACCATTCCTCCCATAGTTTAGAGTCCTTAAGGTAACGCAGGATTTAGACTATCAACAGCAGTAGTGCAATGTTGTGCTCTTTAGGCCTCCTCCGAGCCCCCCGATCCGAGGCTGGAAAGTGGATCCCAAGTCCCCTTATGACATCGAGCTGAACTATCCGAGCTTTGGCATCCCAAAGGGTTTAGGGTTTAGGGTTAGGGTTTAGGGTTTAGGTTGAGGCTTTAGGGTTTAGGGTTTAGGGGCATTCCAAAGTTCCCAGAGACGCCAAAACCCTTAAATTCAGGAATATATACACCTTAAATCAGATTAGGGGTTCCTACTATAGTTTAAGGTATCTTCCTTAAATAAGGGGTTTTGGAGTCCCTGAGTTTGACCTGATGCTCTCGAGTACTCAAGGTTTGAGGGACTTGAAAGACTTGAAGTTAGTTGGTCTCTTTAGCCTGAGGCTATGCCTACCACTCAGCAAGACTCCGACTGCGCATTGAGTTGTGAAGTCCCTGTTGTTGTTGAAGAAGTTTCGGCTGTTTACGAAACCCCAGGTCCAGCGACGATTGCGTCCAAGCCAAGAATCTCGAAATCCTAGCTCCCCGCAGAGCCCTTATAAACCCAAGAGCCGAAGCATCAGAGACTTACGCTTGCAAGTTTAGGATCTACGAAGTTCAGGGCCAGATGAATACTTGGAGGTTCATGGGTAGTTTTTAGTGGGGGTTATAAGTGCCCCCAGCCTAATATGGGGTTTAAGGGGTTCAGGGTCTAGGGTTTGGGGTGGTTATAGGTGGGGGTTGGAAGTCCCCAAAAATGGGTTTCAAGTATAGTTGCCCTACTTATATCTCTATTTTATAACTGCCCATGAACCCCCAAGTAGATGGAAGCTAAACTCTGGACCCTTGGGCCCCCGAGGTTGATGAAAGCTAGACTCTAGACCCTAAACCCCCCTAGGCCCTAAACCCCAAACCCTGAACTCAAATCTATGTAGGGGTTGCATGGCAGGACTTTGGGGCAGGAAGGACCCAAGCGCCCCAAGCATTCGAATTTTCCTCGGATCCGAAACACCGGCTTTTTGTTGCCAACCCCGGCTGTAAACCATAGGGTTTAGTGTTTAGGCTTGGGTTTTGGGGTATAGGGTTTAGGGTTTAGGGCATAGAATATAGACGCCTAAAGGAATTACCTTTTGTCTCCTTTAGGGTTCCGTATTAGAAGTATAGTATAAAGGAGCCCAAAACCCTACTCTAATTCAGAAGGCCCCTTTCTTTACGCTAATCCCTGAAGCCTTCTACCCCAAACTCCAAACCTTGCAATACGGCCGGAAGACCCTTCAAAACAAGCCTCCGAAGAGCTAAACCCGATTCCTTGCACCCTCGTTGCTCTCCTGGGTGGGGGCGAAGGGAGCTCAAAACTGGAAGTAAATCCTTAGAATCCCTAAACCCCCAAACCCGAAACCCTAAACCCCCAAACCCGAAACCCTAAACCCCCAAGCCCTAAAGGCCCTGAGCCCCAAACCCGAAAGGCCCCAAGCCCCAAACTCGAAAGGGCCTAGACCCTTACACCTCTGCAGAGCCCCAAAAACTCCAAAACCCCTTAATTAAGGAATATACCTTAAACGATAATAGGAACCCTAGTTTGATTTAAAGTATATTCCTTAATTAAGCGGTTTTGGAGTCTCTGGGAGCGAGCTCCAGGATGTCCAACCTCTCCCATGAGACTACGCTCCTCTGAGATGAGTCGAGCTTTCTTGGGTTCTGGATTTTTAGGGCTTTGGGGTTTTGGGGGTTTAGGGCTTTGGTGGTTTTAGGGGTTTTTAGGGGTCTTTAGGGCTTTGGGGTTTTAGGGGTTTTGGGGGCTTTGGGGGTTTTAGGGCGACCTTGCTGAGAGGGTCTATATCCCCAAGGGTCGCCCTAATCCTAACTTCTAGGTTTAGGGTTTGTTAGCATTTAGGGTTAGTGGTGCGAGTTTCAGGGTTTAGGGGCTTTAGGATTTAGGGGTGTGGGGATTCAGGGTTGCGGGGGTTTAGCGCTGAGGATTTGGGGCAACCGACCCTGACAGTAAGCGAAGCAGATTTTTTTGGCTGTCCTTTTTCGAGTCCATGGCGGTATGGCTCAGTTAGGGGGTCCGGGAGAATAAGGATCTTACTATCTGGAGGATCTGTGTTTGGGGTCCGTGAGCATGAAAGCCGAGTTCAGAAGCCTCCAGCAGGAGAGGGGCAGTCCAAGCCGAAACCGGGAACTCCTTTGGGTTAACCTGGACCCCAAAAGTATGTAGACTAATCGCCCCTTTATAGGTCTTAGGCCATGATTTCACCTACTTTGGGGGTATAAGCGCGACCATGGCACGCCCTGCACAATCACACAGCTGCAAGACGGAATCGACGCTTCATGACAGCCAGAAGCTCTGCTTTTGAGAGCGGTGCCAGATTGAGCAAGAAGCCAACAAGCGAAAAGAGCTCCAAGTCCTGGGCCCCAGCGCCCCACTAAGGATCGGGTTTAGGTTTTAGGGTTTAGGGTCTAGGGATACCGATTTCATCCTAGCAGCAGTTGACCCCTACCTTCTCCACGATGAGCTGATGTTCTGATGCCTTCTTTGCGGTTCGCAAAGGCGGGCTTGAGATTTCTTGCAGTGTTTCATTGCGGGTACACCCCATCCCGCAGATCTTTCAACCCCAAGACTCTATAAAGCCGATGTCCCAATCCTAAATCCCTCAGCCTATTCTTAGGGGCTGAGTAGGTAGCCTTTAACCTTTTGGGGGCTTATATAAACCTATTCTAAAACAAAAGCTTAACCTTGTTTGGGCTGAGGTACTCGGCCCCTGTATTGGGCTATCAACCGAAAGCTCTGACAACCCAAAAGGGTTGGATCCCATAGCGGCTCAGGCTCTGGCTCGCCTAAAGCCAGTCCCGAAACCCCGAACCCTACAAAAACTAAACCCTGAAAGCTAAATCTTAAAGCCCTAAACCCTAAACCTGAAGGCTTTTACTTAAAACCCTAAACCCCTAAACCCAAAGCCCTAGCCCTAATCTAAGTTACTATAGTAAGAAAACCATATTATTTATCATAGATCCCTATTATAGTAACTTAAACTATACATCCCTTAGCAAGAACCTAAAAGCCCTCAACCGGGTCCCAGGTTCATTGTGGAAATCTGGTCCGCCCTGGACGTTTCAGGCAAGGGCCAGTGTTGGAAGCTTTGAGACTTCACGTCATGACGGTTTAGGAGTTTAAGTGAAAAAATATGGTCTTCTGATTATTGCAACTTAAATTAGGGCTTTGGGTTTGGGGGTTTAGGGCTTAGGGCTTAGGTTTAGGGCTTGGGTTTTTTTTGTAAAGCTTTGGGGCGTAAGGTTTAGAGTTCAGGCTTTGGGGTTTGAGGCACATCGGGTTTAAGGTTTGGAGTTTAGTCAGAGTTATGGGGTTTTTGTTGTAAAGGTTTAGGGCTTAAGGTTTAGAGTTCAGGGTTTAGGGTTTGAGGCTCATCGGGTTTAAGGTTTAGATTTTAGGCATAGGGTTTGGGGTTTATATAAAGGTCTAGGGCTTAAGGGTTTAGGATTTGAGGTTTGTATCTAGGACATTTTCAGGTGG
>CAJNJA010005214.1:0-17916 GCA_905231915.1 Symbiodinium necroappetens
AAAAAAAAACCCTAAACCTTGAACCCGCCGAGAAGCCTGACCACCCTGAAGCTCTGAACACCCCAACCCTGAACCTGCCACATGGGCCCTGATGAGGTTGTCTACTCCACCCCTAAACCCTGAAACCCTGAANNCCCTAAAGGCCCTAAAGCCTAAACCACAAACCCTAATGTAGGATCCTAAATAATTACCAATCCTATTTTGGGGTTCCTTGTTCTAATATTGTGTAATGTGCCCCAAAGCCCCCCAGAACCAATTCCAATTGTTTGGGCCCTTCTTATAGAACCTCTTATTATAGAACCCCGGTTAAAGGATCCTTCTGCATATAAAGGCCCTTACATTACAACCAGGGAGCATCCTGAGCCAGGCCTTCGAAGTTCGCATTGTTTCAGGACCCCCGGGGTTCCTTTGTAGGTCGGTGGTTTTGGGGTTCAGGGCTTTAGAGTTTAGGGTTTCAGGGTTTAGGGCTCAGGGGTTTAGGGTTTGAGGGTTTAGGGTTGAGGGTCGGGGTTGGGGTTTTGGGCGTTTAGGTTTCGACTTACGACATTGGTTTGTGGACAGACTACGAGTTTCAACCTGAACCGTTTTATCATGATTTCATCCTTTGCGGGATCATTCCCTTCATGATTTTCATTGTGGTTGTGTTTTGTGCCATGGTTCGGTGCATCCTGTTCTTATGACTTGTGTGCTGTTGGCTAACATGCTGGCTCCGCCATAGCCGAGCATGCTGGGGAGGGGAGAAAGGCGTGAAGGGCCTGGTCAAGGGGCGGGGGAGGGGAGGGAGGGGGCGGGGGAAGGACAAATGACTGTTTTTTTCGTAGAGATTCTGCTTTTTTAAACATTTTCCATATTTCCATAAGTTGTTAATCGTGTTGTTGAATGGTTTTGTTCATCATCTGTTCATCCTTTTCCCCATCGTTTTTTTGCATCATCTCGTCTAGGCCGCTTCATGATTTTCACATCATGTCGGCGGGGCCGCTTCATTTTTGTCCTCTTCTCGGCCATCATGTCCGCTTGGGCGTTTCGTTTGTTTTCTAGGCCCTAAACGTAGACCGTGAGCCCCGAAATGCTGAACAAATGATGGCTCGAATGCCCATGACGAAAAATGATGAACCCAACGATGGATGGAACGATACTGAATACCTGAAACGATAAACGCTGATACCTGAAACGATGCATGAACACATGATGAATACGTATAAGGATGGAAATCCAATCTGTAGCCGACAGAGATTGTCATAAGTTTCGACGTTGGAACTTGGTGATTTAGGGCCGAAGCCTTGGTTGGGAGTTGGGGTTGAGGCTTCGGGTTCAAGAGCCCTAAAGCCTTTAAGCCTGAAAGATGCAGACATGTTGGGGCTCTTTAGCTCCCGGGCTTTGAGGGATTTCTTGTAAGGCTCGGATCGCAGGGGTTGGTTTTGGGATTTCGGGCTAAGGATCTTTGGAGTCGTAGCTACGTGGTCAGTGCATCCTGAAGGTTGGGATGACCGCATTGGCGGTCCCCAGAGAGCCCAATACCCCTTTTTTGAGGCATAAAGGAATATTTCTTTAAATCATAATATTAGGACCCCTATAATTTAAGGTATATTCCTTAATTAAGGGGTATTGGGCTCTCTGGGTCTGGGGTAGCCGTGCTGCACGAGTCCACAGCGCTCCTCGGGTCCTGGCATATTATATAAACAGACCAGGTGCAAAAAGGGCTCCAAGGTGTGTTGTATAGGGCCACAAGTTTTAAACAGCAAATGCGCACAGCTAGGTCAGAATAGAGAGAGGCATTTCCTCGACCCCCTAGACCCTAAACCGAAACCCTATAGCCCCTAAACCTAAACCTTAAAGCTCATCGTGCATAAGCATCCCTACATGAAACTCGGCCCAAGGATATTGTTGGGTTAAAGTTGTCTTTTGTTCGGGGAGGGAGTCTTGTTTGGTTGGCTTTGTGAAAACCAACCACCAGGAGGAGATCAAGAAGACTTTGACAAAGGACCGCGAGAAAGCCGCTTCCTGTCACCTTCAAGCGCCGTTGTGCACCAAATGTTTCAGGTTTGGGGCTTTGGAGATTGTATGAATTTAGGGTTGGGGGTTAAGGACGGTGGGATGTTGCTTTCAATGCTAGTTTCCGCTGCAGGGAGAGTTTGCCACATGTTATGTGAGAGGTTTTTCGCACCACCTATCAGATCCCGCCTAGTCTGTCGATATAGACGGGACAACAATTCAAGCAATCCGCATTCCTCTGGCATGTTCATTTAGGCTCTCGTGCATTGGTTGAATGCTTGGATACTCTATAGGATGAACGTAACACATATTATCTAGCGTTGAGAGTTTTCTGTTGTTTTCAATACCGACATGCTGCACCCAAAACCCTATCTTTAGTTTGAAGGCTTCTATAGTAGAGGTAAGACCTGGGGTTTAATTCTCTCCGCCCTCAAGCCCCTAGATGCTCCTGATCGAGAGCCCGATTAGAGTCTGCGTTATGACTCCGCCGCTGCAGGCTGCCGAAATGAGTCAGGCATGTTTCAAAATAAAATGGCCTGAAATATGAGTGCTCTTCCTGTCTAGGTGCCTGGGCAACTGTAGCAACCCGCCATGTCTCCCAACAGGACGAGCTCGAGGAGAAGAAGCTCACGGTGCAGCTATGCATGAGTTGGTCTGGGGTTTGGAGTCTTTCGGGTTTTTGTTTTCTTCTGGTGCCCCTAAACCTAAATCCTGAGCCTCAGCCCCCACAAAACTGCTGCGACCCCCCAAAAAACCCAGACCCCAACCAAGGTTCCAGGCCTGCAGGGTTTGCTTGCGTGCAGCTTCCAGCAAGACTTGGGGATTCCAGCGGACAGTGGCTTCCGGAGCATCGATAAGGCCGGACGTGACCGCCTTCGCCTTAGACCCTCAGGGTTTAGGGATGATTAGGGTTTCGGGTTTCGGGTTTAGGTTCTAGGTTCTAGGTGAGTTGACTTCCGCCCACACGCCAGGTTCTATGAATTATCCTACCCTAACCGCCCAGGTACCTACTATATAGGGTACTAGAGCCCCTAGGGCCCTATATAGCAGGTATCTGGGGGGTTAGGGCTAAGGAGCACTTGTTGGGTAGCTGTTTTTTTCTGGCAGAGTCTGCAGACGGTGTCGGGAAGCGCATGGCCAAGACTCTTCTGGAGACTAGGTTTCCCAGTAGGACCCTTTTGCCCTTTCTCTTTTGGGGGTTCCCTTCTTAAAACCAAATAGTAGGAAAAAGGGCACCCTTATTTCTAAGGGGCTACTGGGAAACCAGGTTGTTTGTCATTGTAAATCCCGGTCAGGGACGTACTACAGGGCTTTCGGCTTACTGATGACATCCTCCTCTATTAATGATTATTACTGTTTAGTAATTATGAAGGTGCCCATTTTGGCTCGGTACGTCCTGGTGCCGTTTTTTGCATTTTGGGGCATGAACTAAGTAGACCCACTTGTCTTTCCCCAGCGCGTTGAAGCCAGGCACCGGGCCAGCTTGAGTGAAGCTTCGAGCCTCACACCTAAACCCCTCAGCACCCTAAACCCTGAAACCCTCAAAGTGCCCCGGCCAGTCCCAGTTCGGAGTGCCCCCAAAAACCCTTACAGGCCCCCCCCCAAAGAACCCAAAAACAAGTCAACCCCAAAGCTTTGGCCGGAGAGTGGAAGCTGCGAATGGCCAGGAGAGGGGGAGAGAGAGAGAGAGAGAGAGAGACGAAATAGACCCGAACCCCCCAGGTACCTACTATATAGGGTACTAGAGCCCCTAGGGCCCTATATAGTAGGTACCTGGGGGGTTAGGGAGAGTTTTCGCCAGGCTCGTCGTGGAATCTTCATCGAGCCAGGTCCCAGAAACCCTTTAACAGGGTTTAGAGGATTCCTTTGTCTTTGGGGGTTCGTTGAGTTGGGTGTTTCGGGTTTGGGGGGGTGGTGATGGGTTCACGGGTTTTGGGCCTCGGGATCGGAGCCTTACGGTCAGAGCCGAATGGTGGAGATCAAGAGAGGCCTTGCGTATTTTATGTATGGGTTGGAATCCTTGAGTGAAGATGGTCTTCCCGTAGAGCCCCTCATATCATCATACTTCATACTGTGCCGCCTCAAACCCTACCACTGTTCGTAACGACAGTGGCGCCGCAGGATTGACACTCTTTGACTTTGAGGGCTTTGGTCGCCGAGTTTGGATTTTGGGTGGCTAGGCTGGGTTGTACTTCCCATTGCTCCAAAATTATGGGCCCTTCTGTTATGTCATTGGATGTTGCAGTATGGTTTTTTGATGAGCTCTATAACGGGCCTTCGAGCGTTTACAGGGTTTACTCGCGATGTACGTGTGTATGTACATGTGTGTATACATACATGTATATATATATATATACACACAATGTGTATGTGTATACATACATATGTATAGCTAGGTAGGTTTCATGTATCTTCATGTGGTGTTTACTCCCAAACCCTATAATCCCCTAAAACCTAAAGTCCTAGAAGCCGAGAGATCCGAAAGCCGATGGCCAGGATTCAAAGGTCTCATGCAGCAGCTGAAGGAGCTGCCGCGTGCTTCGCCCTTCTCAGCTTTAAAAGGTGATAGAGGTGGCAAGGTTAGAGGTCTAGGGTTTATAGGGTTTAAGAATTATAGGGTTTAGTGTTTAGGCTTTAGGGGTTTAGGAATTATAGGGTTTTGGAATGTTTAGGGTTTAGGAATTATAGGGTTTAGGATTTAGGGTTTTGGGGATAGGGAGGTGGCAAGATCTCAGCTTTTGAGTCTCAAAGGGGCCTTGGGGTTTCCTGAGCCTTGAGCCAGGGGCTGTGGTTCTCACATATATATATAGAGAGTGTATGTATATATATATATAAAGTATAAACAGCATATGTAGTATATATCTGCCCAAGGAGTTCTTTACGCGTCCCGGGGTGGGAGACGTGGGCACAAAACCGTCGTCGAGAAGCGCGGATCGAACAACTTTCTCGGCAAGAGAGCGCTGCTTTCCCAGCACATGCCGGTAAGGATGGCACGGCAGAGTGTAATAGCATCACATTGACGAGCAGTTGTGTTTAGTCGTGGAATCAAGACTTTTCAGGCGCATTCTGGAAGCTGCTGTCCGTGCAACACTGTAGAGATCCCAGGAACCTACTTTTCCTTCATCTTCGTAAGTTCAAGTTACGGCTGAGAGGGCTATTTGGCTCGTGCAGGTCAGAGGTCCCAGGCCTAGGCCGCACACACACTAAGCTCTCTCCTACACCCATGGCTTATATAGGGTCTTAAAGGCCGTAATCCTAGACGCAAACAAAAGCCCTAAACTCGGAAACTGCAGGACAAGCAGAAGGAGGATCTTCCTCCGCCGCCCCCGCCGAACAAGTGCCGCACGGGGCTTTATGGGGACTAATAGGGAGTTTTACGGCCAGTTTGGGGTTCATGGAGAGGGCGGAACTTGTTCGCGTAAGTTCCGTCTTGGGTCTTTGGGGTTTCCATAGGCTCCCCCCGCCTTCACAAGCGCCCTCGAACCCTTCAATTCCAAGATTCTAAGGGCGATTCGCCGAGGAAGCCAAGCCTTGGCAAGGGAAGGCCTAGCTAGCCCACAGGTACACCCTCATTGGCATGCAGCCTGGAACTTTCTACTACGCCAGGGTCCGGGGGCTTGGATGCAGCTCATTGTGATCGTTGTGCCGGTGTCGATCCGTTTGTATGGGGACCGCGCCATCTACTGATGCGCTGTTCATATTGCAGTTCATGTGGTGTATCATCGTCGAGATGGTGCGACCGCCGCATTTGTTCATTCAGTTTGGGAAGCCAGGAATGGTGCCTTTATACTCGTAGCTGTGTATGAGGGCGCAACGGGATATTGATGCTACTGCCAGCAAAAGTCACAGTCATCAGAACCTATAGCTGCACGATGCACGTCTCCCGGTTTCGGCTATCGTTGATTGAGCCATGATGGGAGTGCAGCTGTGCCTCTGTGTTGCTGGTGATTCATGTGGGCATTGTGTCTAGTGCCCCAAACAACTCCTATGTATATACCCTGTATGTATGCATGGATGTATGGATGGATGCATGGATGCACAAGCAATGTTCTGTATTGCGTAATATGATGGGCTGAGTGGTCTTTAAGTTTGTATACCAGTTTCACACTTTTCACCATGTTGCCTGCAGCCACGTACATGTGCCAATGCAACTGTTACGAAGCCCCAGCTGTGATGTTTCAGGCGAGGGTCGTGTGTCAACAAGCGTTGTTCACTTGAAGGTTTTTCGTATGCTCAACTTTCATACTTACGTGATGACTGTCCTCGAGCACACAGACCGACGTGGACACCCTGCTATTCTTGAGCGATGTTGAGGTTGCAACGGTCAATGAAGTCGGCATCAGCGATTGGAGCCCGATCAGTCTCCCTTGCGCTTCGGTGGCGCCGCCAGAGAATTGAAGCTGCAATAGGCAGTTACGATGTTTTTGCCTTGCAGGCGATACGTGACTGATCGGCCGATTTGTCCCGGCTTGCAATGTGCGGTAAGTGACTTACCGACTCGGTGGACTCAAACTAGTTTGTTGCATAGACTGCTTTTGGATAGTAATTAAACACTCTCCAATTTTCTCGGCAAGCATGGGATTTCTGGGGCTGGGGATTCAAAGTCCATGTAACTTCTGACATAGCTTGTAGTGCCTTATGTGATTCCTGTTGTCCTCGCCATCACTAGTACCAGGGTCAGCAGAGTCAGCAGCATTAGGACAAGCTTGTTCGTTGCATCGTGCCTGTACCTCAGGCGTAGGAGGGGAGGCTTTGTGTATGCTCGGGAACCATCTGGGATGCTACTCCGGCCAAAGCTCCTGCGTACTACATGCCATCCTAGTTCTAGTCTCGATGTCTTTAACTACACATCTCTTACAAACCTCAGGCATCCCCAAGCTTCTCTTCCGTGAGCCCCATAGAACTGAAGCTTGGTCACGCCGTCTGATGCCAGGGAGCGTATCCGCCAGCAGAAATTCCGCAGGTCTGGGCCCTTCGGGAAAGTGGCCTAATTATATGCCTTGACTAAACGTTGTGCTTAGTGCTTGGTAAGATCGGCTCGATACGGGAACGATGGTCGCAGTGAGATGCTGTGGGAGTACGATCTGCTTGACGCTAGGTGCTTTCTACCAACAGCCTAACAGTTGCAAGCGAGACTGTGTAAACGGTCCAGGAATTCAGCAGGTACCGAGCTGAAGAAGCTGACATCTCAAGCAGCTACACGTAGATTCTGAGCTCTGTGTCAGCGAAAACGAATACCACCTCATTGTGCCAAATCCCGGCTCTCCTCTTCGGAAGGGTTTTCGGCAGCTCGGCCGGAGAGAAATGTTCAAAAAGAGGTAATGGGAACGTCATTCTTCGACTGCTTACACGCACCCTGCATTGCGGGCGGCCGCCACAAGTCTTTGGCAGGAGCCGGGCATTGAGCTTCTGCGAGTGGGTTGCACCTCGCTGTGCCTTGGACCGAAACTAAACCTTCAATACTAGCATGAAGGTAGCAGCTTCTTGTTACTGGCACATCTGTCGGTTGATTCGATGAACTACTGTATCTGCATCAAGGTCTGTATCTACATGGTCATGTTCAGCTACATCTACACCCATATTCAACTCTACATTCAGATCCACGTCGATATTTACATGCATATTCATGCCGATATCCATATCGATCTCTACATCTTACTTCCATCTGTAGTCACACTTGTATCTTGCATATTTTCTTCACACACACAGACACACGTCTGTATACATCTATATTTATATAATATTATTATATACATACCCTCTCCTTCAGGGCACCTGCAGCCTCTTGCAAAGTGGGATTTGATGGTCGGGGTTCGGTGGAGATCCTCCAGAACTATGCAGTGAGCCCTTCACCACAGATCCTTGCAAAGCCCCAGAAACCCTAGCCCCTAAACCCTCCTTGCAAAGCCCCAGAAACCCTAGCCCCAGACCAAGGTCTTTCGGCTGGAAGAGGCCCTATTGTGGAGGTGCCAGGGCTCTCAGCAGAGCGGATGGGTTCCCAACTTGATGGCTTCAGCACTTTTCATGAGGGTTCCGGCACTAGAGGGCTATTTGCTTGCGATGTTTGCTTCGATATTCTTTACTAGACTCCAATTTTTGCTGTGTAGTACCGACCGCAAGGATTGGGTTACAGGTTGGGACAGAAGGTTTATAATTAAACCCGATGTCTTCTTACAAAGCCGAATCTCAAGGCCGAAAATCACAAAACACTGACCAATCCATACCAGGTGTCTTTTCTCAAGAGTGATCCTTGTACAACGGCAATTGGACCTGTAGTCCATGGTGATAAGCATAGCATAGTTGCCACTTATGCAGGTAGCTTGCTTAGTCTGGTGCTAGGGTTCTTCATGCAGTTGGAATTGGCAGAATCAAAGTTTGCAGTTTCTGGGACTCCCACTCGTCACCGACGCCCTAAACCCTAAACCCCTGAACCCTAAACCCTAAACCGCGAGAGTCTAAACCCTAAACCCCTAAATCCCTGAACCTTTGAACCCCTAAACCTTTAAGCCCCTAAACCCTAAACCCCAGCAACCCACTGACATGTCCTGTATCACTCCGACCTCGCACCATTGACCTCGCCTGGCTTGTCCGAGTTGTGAGAGCCTAAACCCCAGCAAGCACAGACCTTCGTTCGCCATGCCAGCCTTTGCGCGAGTGTGTGAGTCGAAACCCCTGAACCCCTGAACTCTAAACCCTCACCGAGGCCCCTGTGACCCACTACATGGTCCGCTTGGCACTCAGGGGCCCTTCGGGTTGCGGCTCCCAGGGGCCCAAACCCTCAGCACCAAAAGGCCCTCGGTGTAGGGTTTAGGGTATAGGGTGTAAGACTTAGGATTGAGGGTTTGGGGTTTATGGGGTTTAGAGTTTAGGGTGAAGGATTTACGTTTTAGGGTTTAGAGTTTATAGTGTTTAGGGTTTAGGCTAGGAATCTAGGACAAAAGGCCCGTATAACCTTCAATGCTTGGCCAACTTCGACCCCTGCAGCTCTGGGCTAGAACCTGAAACCCGAACGTGGTTTCGTGAACATGGCAAAGGTGAAAACACAAGACCGCTTCCGCAATATAGGCACCTTAAGAATTTTGCTAGGGGTTCCAGGTGCTGTATGACATTTAATTATTAAAAAACCAGCATGGAATACCACTAGTAGAAATTTCAGACCTTTCCATTCCATCTATGCCGTAGGCTTCTTTTCTCATACAGTGCAAAGTACCAAGAATCGTATTCTAGCCCCGAAGCCAAGGATTCACGGCGATAGATCGCAGGGTGTCACGTCGATCGTAGATCCTCACCGCCCTTCATCAGCACAGTACAGGATCGATTTGGCACTCGGGGACTTGGAGGCCATGTTCTAATTATATATTTAGGCCCCGATAAATCCTGAGATTGTTCAGGGCCCTGTAGCGGTTCCTATGCTTTCTCCGATGTTTTCTCCGTTTAGACGCTGTTGATTTTGGGTTATTGGTGTTTAGCTTGCCCGGTATGGGGCTTGGCTTTATTTGGTTTTTGTCATTTTGTGCTGGACTGGAGGTTCAGGGAGCCACGCTCGCTTCCAATGTCTGCATCCGTAGCCGCAGGTGAAGCGCCCGAAAATTGCCTCGAGACCGGATAGACCTTAAACCCTGAAGCCCTGAACCCCGACAGTCCCAGAAGAGTTTGCTTCTTTGGAATTTGCTTTTGGCTCCCCGCAAACCCCAAGCCCGAACCCTCATGTAGCAGCTTAAGTAATCCGAACACTGTTCTCCATCCTTTACGTATACCCCCAAACAGTCCATACATTATTAAGACTTTATGCTGGACCTTAACGACAAAACAGCAAGTGCTTCCATCGATGTCTTGCCGATCCTTGAGGCTTCTCACAGTCGGCAGAGGAGCTCTGGAGTGACGACTGCCGAACTCCTAGGATTGGGACGTGTTCGGAGTTGTCGGTTCAGGGTTTGGGTTTCGGGTATAGGTTTCAGGGTTTCGAGCCTATGGTTGAGGACGGAGCATTAGGGTTTCAGGGTTGAAGAACACGAATTCCCCATTGCGCGATCATGTGCGTGAGGTCTCAAGCAGTAGCAACAGAACGGTTGACTCGACAGTGTAGAAGCCTGAAGACTTTGTGGAACTAGTCCGTTTAAGGCTCCCTTATTGTTATCAATTGTACCCGAATTTGTTATGCCCAATTCCTATTCTAAGTATCGAGGCCCTGTGTTATTCCTGCTTGTCCTGGCATTATTTCACCATTGCCTTTGTTTTGGCAACTTCATCGTCATCATCAGCGTCCGCGAAGCCATCATTTGACAATGCCAGCCAACACACACGAAAACAGTACGACCACTGTAGCAAGAACTGCAGCCTTTCTAAAGCAACAAATTGCAACAATTTTGGTACTTGATCACTACAGCAGCAACAGCAGCAGATGGATCTTGAAATTCAAACCCCAAACCTTAATCCCAAACTTCAAACCCTGAGTCAAGAGCCCCAAAAGACCCAAAGACCCTAAGACCTGACCCCTAAACAAAACTGAAAGCCCTCAGCCCTAAACCCCGCAATCTTGAGTCGAAACCCCCTGAAAGTCCCAAACACCCCTAAGCTCTAAGCCCTAACAAACCCAAATGCCCCAGACCCTAAACTCTAAGCCCTTAGGGAAAACCCTAAGGGGAAAAAAAGCCCTAACAAACCCAAAATGCCCCAAATACCCAGGCTACGAGTTCCAGTTGGAGGAGACGGAAGTAGAGACCTGGTCTCGCACCTAGACACATCCGAGGGCTTCAGGGTATTTTTGGGTTTACGTGATGTTAGAGGGTTTCAGGGTTCAGGGTTTTAGGGTTCAGGGGCTTGGGGTTTAGGGGGTTTTAACAGGATTTTAGAGGGTTTCAGGGTTTAGGGCAAAAGGGGATATCGGGGTTTAGGGGATATTTGGGTTGATAGGGTTTTAGGGTTTGGGAGCTTAGGGTTTGGGGTTTTACTTATTTCATCGGTCAGGATCCTACAACGAGAAACTAAGGTCGCCAAACAAGGCCTAAGGTTATTACGTTTCCAGGTCGGGTTTATATGGGTTTAGGGCTGTACAGGTTTAGGGCTTAGGTTTTAAAGGCTTCAGGGGTTTACGGTTTAGGGGATATGTAGCACTGTAGGGACCCTTTTCCCTTCCGGGAATCCTCAGCTTGAAAGATGCACATATGGGTGTCTAGATGTAAGGTTCTAGAGCATATATAGTAAGGACATAGTTATGACAAGGGTACTCTACAGGATTCTTATGAGGGTCATCTTTCGATCTACGGATCCCTATATTCGGGCTTTTTGGGGTAGAGGCTTGAATAGGATTGTAGGACTACTGGTAGGTTGTTGAAGAGATTCTTAGACTAAAGATCCTGCGTTTCACCTTTTGTGTGTAGGTTCCTTTGTTTTGAAAAACTAGTTTTTGCTTTGTCCTCGATCCTACGGCCCTACGGAAGAAGGCCCTTGAACCCTCGACACTTTTAGTTGCAAAGTCCAAGCCGCAACTCCTGACGACTTCATAAGATTTGAACAGCCTCGCCTGGAGAGTGCCAGAGTCCAAACAGTAGAGATCGTAAGTGGGAAGTCAGAAAGCCTGGGGAGTACGACGCTTACAGTAAGCTCAAGAGGCAGTCCGGCGAGCTGAGTTGATCTAACTACGGCCCGGCGCTAGATTGAATGGCCGGACCGAGTTAGGGGATGTTCGGTTCGGCCCAGGGTGTTGTCGATGCATGCCGCGCTTCAGTGCTCAAGCGGCTCACTTTTTCCCTCCTGGCCTCCTGCCGCTGCGCAAATGGTGATCAAGACCGTCCCTTTGCTGCTTAGGGGCTGAGTAGGTAACCTTTAACCTTTTGGGATTTATATAATTCTACTATAATTCAAAAGGTTAACCTTTTTGGGGCTAAGGACTCAGTCCCTTTGCTGCTAGTGGCGAATTTGTTGGGGGTGGTCAGGTTCAGATGAGAGTCCAGGCTCTGAAGCTTTCCGGGAACAGCTCCGTCTGGCTATAGATTATAACCGTTGGACTGTATGTCTATCTATATGTACATGTATATGTGTGTATGTATATATATATATATGTATGTATGGGAGCAGGTTGGGTAATAGTCCCAGCCCTGTGCCCTGAAACCAAGCCTGATCCATGACCGTGCAGCCCTAAACTGGCCCTACACCCTGGTCTGGCATTCAGCTGATGCTGTTGGAGGTCGGGACTCCCACTTCCTTTCGTCCAGGGTCCTTTCTTACCTCTACGTTTCAACCCTAAACCCTAAACCCTTACATGGACACTTAATATGTGAGATCTTGGGGGCGTTGGCGCTTTAGGGCTTGGGGTTTATAGGCTATAGGCTTAAGGTTTAAGAGTTTAGGGTTTGGGCAGGCATCCTTGAACGAAAGAGCCCCAGCACTCGTACAGCAGTTCGGATTGATTAGAGGGCGTTGCTGGGGTTAAGCGCCGTGATTTCGATTTTTTTATTTTTCGTTAGATGGGCTTCGTAGCGTTTACGTTGCCCCGGGCGAATTGAAGCTTCCGCCATATCTTCAAACTTCTATGCCCTCGAAGGTTTGTCGCAAGCTGTCCTGCTCAGGACCTGTGCAACTACACTGAGTACAGCGCCTTGGCAGAAAAAACCAGGCTGCCTAAAACATAGGAGAGCCGAAATAAGTTAGACACATCGGCCTTCCTTTTCATAAAAAATCGGTACTCGTAGAATCTATCTACCCCGACGACAACCTAGTCTAGTAATTCAGGCCCGTCTATTACTTGGGGCCTTTTGAGCGGCGGAGCAGGGTGAAAGAGCCTGGGACCCCCCATCCACAGGCATAGGCTTAGGTCGTTGCCACTGTCCTGCACACTCTAAGGTTAGACATATGGGCCCCCCTTAACTGTACATTTTGGGTATAGAGCAGGTGTATACGGATCCCAGGGTTAAGGGCCCATACTAGGGGCCCATGGTTTCAACTTTAGATACACCGTCCAATTCCCATGGTTTCAACTTTAGATACACCGTCCAGTTCATCGTGCTCGCCGTCACCCCGTCGACGCCCTCATCGGTGGCGTGCCGATCCTCATCCTCATTCTGTCACGACCATCACCACCAGTCTTGCCTTCCCCTGAGTGAAGCCATCATGTCACCGGGGAGAGGGAGGAGGAAGAGACAACATGTTACGGCGGTGGTCGTAGCAGTGGTGAGCTTGATGACTATCTCAACATTGAAAACCATGTTTAGACTGCCCTACTACATACTACGTCTGCTGCTGTACCTGTGATAGGGAATGTTGGAAAAGGTCCAGAAAGGCCACAGGTCACTGAATGTAGGAACCCCAAGGTGCCACACACTCAACGGTTTACGGTCTGGGATATTGGGCCACTTCAGACAGAGGCCGGACGTAGAAGAAGAAGTATTCTTGAACTGTAGGGCTGTTGGCTGTAGGGCCCTGTAGGGGAGTGACCATGGTCTGTTTTCGTAATGATTCCACATTGCGTTCCGAAGACAGAGCCGCTTGAGAATGAAGCCGGCTAGGAATCTACCCTGGACACGGCCAGAAGTTTGTTGCCAAGGATGCGAAGGCATGGCTCCTCCTATAGGTTTGTATCCCAACTCCAATCCTTCGAAAAAATCTGTCTGTTATGCTTCAGATGCATAACGGTCCCCTTGAAAGGAGATGGTTTGGTCTATTCGTTCGATCTGGATCCGGCGAGCTTGCATCTGCTGCTGTATATAATATAAGCCTAGCCCTAAATCAGAGCCAACTGTCAAGGCCTGAGCCTGCAAACCCTTCAAGCGTCCCAAGTTGCTTGTAGCATCTTTCGGCTTGGAGTGCTGCCTTGGCGTCAGAACACTCCTTGTGTGGGTTGTCAAGGGTTAGCAATCCCTGAATGCGTGCACTTTACACGTATTTTTTTGGCATGTCATGATCCCTTATTAGAACTGAAAGTGTACACTTTTGGGGGCTTTCGAACTCAGCAGCCAAGATATTCCGGCCTCCGACTCCTTAGAATCCCGCAATCTCCGCACTCAAGATGTTGCCGTTACAGAGTTTCTGGCAGTTGCTCAGCCGACCTGTTTCAGCATGTCGTCAACATGAATGAAAGTTAGCTGCCGTCTTTACAACACACTCTACATGGTGTGGGTTTCAGTTTTTAGGCTTCCGTTTTATATGTCCCTTCGCTAGGCAAGACGGCGGCTAGGATACCTTGTTCAGTCAGTCAGTCAGCCATTTAATGAAACAGTCATCTAGCTTTCCATTCATTAACTTCGTGCTGCTTCTAGGTTTCTTCACTCGAATCTTCATCTCGGTGTGTGTTTTGTTCGTGCCTCGTCGGTATGCATTCTATAATAGTAACTTAATAGTAAAGGTAATAGTGGTCGCCATAGTGACAGTAGTAGTAATAGTACTAGTCGGCACCGCAGGTGAACTTCTTCATCACTGCCAAGGCAGGGTTCAAGCTGTGCGTCTCTGAGTACGAAGATCCGAGGATTTGACTTATTTCGGGTTGCGGGTTTCCGGCCTTCTTAGACAGTTCATCTTCCGGTGGTTCACATTGAGGATGAAGCTTATTGTACAGGATTGACGCTGGACATTTGCAAGTCCGTCCTTGCGGTCTAGGGGTTACAGTAAGATTTGTATTCGAGGCTTCGGCTGGCTGTGGACCAGCATGCAGTTCTGGGATGTTTCGCACGGGGACCTGTAAGAGTTGAACCTGCTGAAGGAACGAGGAAACTCCACGTTCAACTGCAACTCCACCTTTGCGATTTGCCGGCTCTTCTGGTGTATTTAGAGGAAACAAGGCTTGAACAGCAGGCTGTAGCACAGAGATGCTATCGTAATCGATACAGTAGTCCCTGAACCTCCAGCAGACCATGATGTTGGATCTTTTCTGTTGCGTTCATGAATGTGAGTGCATGTGGGTCGTCCCAAGGTCGCACTAGATTCTAGATAGACTGCCATGATTCGTGAAATTACCACTGCCGGCAGACCCCACCCCCACCCCCAGACATTGTGTCTGGCGAAGACACTGCGAAGACTTCCGACGAACACAGAGACAGTGAAGCGCAATGATAGGGACGAAAAGCATGGAACAGCGACAGAGAGCTTTTTAAAACGTGTGCCCTGTGATTTTTGCAGGCGGACTCCCTCTACCATCAGCGAATCAAGCCCGTGAAGCTCCGTTGGACGCAGGCTCATATATATATATATATGTTTAGGGTTTAAGGCAACACTACTCAACACTGGTGGCACGAGCGGCACGATCGGCAGTTTGGTTCCTGGCAGATGTATACACCCAGGCGTAGTGGGGTCACACTTCGCAGCAGGCAGCAGGCGCGTTGTTTCACAGGCAGAAACCACCCTGCACTGATGCATGTGTATGTGTGTGTGTGTATGTGCGTGCGTACGTGCGTGCGTTTGTGCGTGCGTGCGCGAGCATGCGTGTGCGTCAAGGTGTGCATGTTTGCATCATGTGTGTCTTTCCGTATGTATGCATGTACGCATCTCGACAGGCATGGATGTTCGTATGTTGTTATACATGCAGGCATGCACACATGTTTGCATGAACGTTCGTATCAGTGTACATTTGGTAGGCAGGCAGGTAGGTAGGTAGGTAGGTAGGTAGGTAGGTGGGTAGGCGGGTAGGTGGGTAGGTAGGTCAAACTATTGACAGGCAGGTAGGTAGGTAGGTTTTGGGGATGTTGCATTACATATATACATATGCACATATGTAAAAACTTACATGTGCCAATTTGTCGTTTATGCATACATGTTTGTGGTTGTCCAAAACAAAGTTTAAATAAAAAGCATACACATATGTCTGTGCGCATATACATATATATATAGAGAGATTTATGATTTATGTATATATATATATACACGACTCAACAAACAAATTAACGAATAGATAGATAAATAAATAAATATATATATATATAAATGTACGGGCATACTCCCATCCACATGTTCTACGTACTTGAATATGTGTTTATGTACATACAAACATGTATGCCTACACATGCATATAAATATACATATGCGCAGGTCTGTGTGTATATATTGAAACTTCACATATTCACATGCATACATACATACGCTCACAACATGGCAGGGCACGGCATGGAAAGGCATGACATACAAAACAGCACACTTCAGTACAAGACTGCACAGCACAACACGGTACACTTCAGCACGCAACACGTGCATACAAGTATGCATGCAAATATTCCTCTGTTTGTGTGTGCATGCATGCATCCGCGCATACATACATATCTACATTCCTATGCATACATACATACATACATACTTGCATCATTTACACATACACCTACATACACATACATGACATACATATACACCTAGCCCTGTGTATATGCATACATACACGTGCACGCGCACATACACTTTCACACACACTGCACATACATACATACGTACATACATACATACATACAGACGTACATACATATACACATGCATAATAAATAATTGTACTTTCCTGCATGTGTGCATGCATATGTATACACGCACACACATCTATATGTAGGTGTGTTGTGTTTGCTTGTTGGTTGGGCTACTGCTTGCTTTTATTGTTCGAACTGTAAAATGCACCAGAGACCGCGGACGTGAGGCAACTGTTGAAGCAACCACCCGTGTCAGGGCTCACACGGTTCTTATCGGGTATGACTTCGGAGGGCAGCCCTTCTCCACTGCGTCTGCCCAGACCTTTATCCCTACACTTTAAGCCATGTTACCAAAAAAGGCTCCTCGCTGTGTATTGTCAATTGCAGCGGCATATCATATGTAGTAGCAGTTAGCATCGTCGTAGCTTGGGATCTCGGCATTGTCCTTCATGCTGAGACTCGGATGTTCGAGTTGGATGTTGTTTTGATCGAGGTCTCCTTCGCTAGCTGCTCCCCAACTCCATCTCGCAAATGAGTTCATTTGGGCTTCATCTGTAACAGGTTATTAGAAGCGCAAGTTTGTATCAGTGACTGCTTGTCAGCATGTTATATGTGGCTTCTGGGCTTTTCTTACTAGACCAGTTGACCAAAGCCCTGCTTCAAGCTTCACCCTGCGACTCCATACCGTGCGGTGGGCATCTACACCCTCAGCTTCCCAAGCAGCCGGAAGCCAGCATCGAAGGCTTGGCGACGGCAGAACAAGAAGGGCAAGGTGCAGCAACGGTTTTCGCCTTGCATGACGGTCGTTTGAATCCTGATGACATCTTATCCCTCAACCCAAAACCCTAAACAATGGCACATCCTATGCTTTAGTTCCTAAGCGTGTGCTTTTCATTCTAAGCCGGATGCCGGTAAGAGGGGACTTCGAACACCCGTCAAAAAAGTGTCAAAGTAGGAAATCGACGCCCTTATTCCTTAATGCCTTAATGTATGGTTCGAAGATTGCTACAAGATATGTACTTGGCCTGGACAGAAGAGTTTAAAGTTTGAGACTTACATGAAGCAGGTCATTCAGCGACACTTGTCCTAAACGCAGCATCTGACATGGGGGCTTCAACTTTCATGGTCTCGTCGGTATCGTGCTGGGTGAGGAAGATCAGAACGGCCTTGAGCAAGATTAACCTAAAGCCGCTGATGCAGCTTGCAGCTGTACTTCCATATTGAATTTTCGCCATGCTGCGACTGGAAAGTTTCAGTCGGTCGCCGTACCAGCGGAACAGTTGGGGCAGAACGGTTGCAGACCAATCTATGTATGTGCGCTTGTTGGTTTAGGGTGACGGATACCTGGACCCTACCCAGTCTAGCCTGTTGGAATTATGACTGCTGGCGGCCTGCTTGTGGCTGATCTGCAAGGAAACAAGCTTCACATGGTCTGATTTAGGAGTGAGGTTTACGGATTGCGCCGGGGTGTAGAGTGGAACGAACTAAAAGCCCCCCCCCCCCCTTTCTCTAGAGCCCGAGAGACACTAAAACCTAGACCCTAAACCCT